>OY744507.1:6638068-6762804 GCA_963556185.1 Pseudopediastrum boryanum
CTTAACCCCCCCCTCCCCTCACCTGCCACCTGGGCAGCCGCCTTCAAGAACTGGCACCTCTTAGACAAGGAGTCCAGTAGCACTACCTGCAGGAGATACCAGCACAGCACATCAACATTTGCAGTAAGACCAAGATTAGGGGCCAAAAGTGAAATCTATCACTATAGAAAAATATCATTAAAGTAAGATGTATTATATACAGCAGACAACTTTCATAGCACTCCAACAGAATGTGAGCCTTCAAGGGGCCATGGCACACGACGGGAAGCCACAAACAGCAGTAAGCATACATGCGCCATCACTTGACCCACACAACGGCACACCTAATCTAAGTTATCATCCTTCTTGCCTTTCTCACCCCCTCCCCCTCCCCTTCCCCTCCCACCTCACTTTCCTCCCTCGCCCCCTCCCTTTTTCCCTCCGGTTCCTTCTCCCCTCTTATACAGTAATCTTCCTCTTCTCCGATTCTCTCCCCCCCCCTTCCCAAGAAGCCTCCTTCCCCCCTACTCCCCGTCCCTAATTATCTCTACCCCCTACCCCCCGCCTTCCCCCATCCCCTCCTTACCTTCCATTGTGGCCTCACCACCGCCAGCACCATCCCCGGCAAACCAGCACCCGTACCAACATCTATCACACTGAAACTCTTGCTACTGCTGCTGCTGCCATTCCCCCTGCCTGCTACAGCACCATCACCACCACCACCACCACCAGCAGCAGCAACAGCAGCAGCAGCCGCATGTGCATCCAATGTGGGCAGCAGAGCAAGGGAGTCCAAGATGTGCCTCTCCCAAGCCTCCGCCGGGTCCCTAACAGCTGCAAAGGCATCATGACAAAGAGCATACATTTCTGAAGCACATCACTAAGAACCTCAGGGGGGTGTCGCACCAAGTGTGTGAGCACAATGCAATTCCTTTTTAAAGATTAGTCTGACCGTTTTCAGTCAACAGCTGCGGCAAAAGCACCAAGACAAACACTAGCATACATTGTAACGTACATCAGCAGGTGAAGCAGGGGGCTATTGCGCCAGGTGTATGAGCGCCATGAAATTCCCCATAAGACTTATTCTGACACTTTGTGGGGCTGCCGGGCTGCGGCACCTTCCGTTGCTCATTACATTCTGAGCGCAGCCACACTGTTGCATTGCCACGCCGAGTTGATCATTATCATTAGAGTTATGATATGCCATAGTATAGCTGGTTAGACGGGAGACTCTCCGTCGCGGTCTTGCCCTTTTCGAGACCCCGTCTAACCAGCCCTAGTAACGGTGTCATAACTAGTAACAAGGTGAGGAGGGGGTCCAATGTCCCAAATGCATTCCCCAGCTGCTTCTGAAGTACATCCATTGCATATCACTCACATGAATGTCCTGGGCCATGACCAAGCATTCAATACAAAGCAGTTCCAGCTTTATAAGAAACAACTCCCATTGCAGATCTCGACTCTGTATGATATCCCATAGAGAAAGTGCCACAAGCTCCGCACCTCAAGCTGGTACGAATACAGCGAGGTGCAACAAATGTGGTCCAACTGCTTGACCAAACGGGATAGCACGGAATGAAATTGCACCAAATGATATGCTACATGGCTACTGCTTACACTAGACAGCAGATCTCATCAGAGTACTTAACTGGATCAAGCCCAAGGCCAAAGCCCAAGGCCAAAGCCCAAGGCCAGGCACTACTCAGGTACTAACCTGTGAGGTTCATGCTCTGGTTGATTTCTAGCATGTAGTCCAAGTATCGCCGCAGAGAAGCTTCTTGAGCAGGAGTAAGACCGGAGTCAATTGCTGCTGGAGCCTGTAACTGCTGCTGCTCCTCTTTAGTGGCTGTGCTCCTGCCACTGCTGCTGCTGATGCTTGGATGGCCTCGGTCATTGGCGATGGGGGTTGTGCTGCTCCTGCTGCTCCTGCTCCTGCTGCTGCTGCTGTCTCTGCTGCTGGTGTAGGCGTTAGGCAAGGCGGCGACCGGAGAAGCAGCAGGAGGAAGATCACCGCCTTTCCTGCTGCTTGGCGCAGCAGTGCTGGCGCTTACATCTGCAGCGCTGCTGCTGCTGCTGCCACTGCTGCTGGTGCTTTCTTCTGGAGGCAGCTCATACCAAAGAAGTGCAGCTCCACCGGTGCTGCTGCTGCTGCTGCTCGTGCTGTTGGTGGATGTCCCTCCTTTCTGCTGTGTGTTTTTGCCTGCAGCTTCTGTTGTGGTGCCTTGCGGTGATCTCTTGGATCGATGTCGTGGTTGGTACCTGCTTCGAACTGCAGCAGCCTTCCCTCTAGTTTGGGCTGCGGGCGTGCCTGTGCTACTGCGACTGCTGCTGCTTGAGGGGTCATCAGTGGTTTCTGAACCTTGAATGCTGCTGCTGGATGTACTTCTATGTACAGCTCTCAAAGCCCAAGTATGCCCATGGGAACTTGCATGTTTGAAGCATGTTCTGCAAATGCCGACATCCAGCTGCTGATGCTGCTGCTGCTGCTGAGTTGAGGCTTTGGGACTGCTGCCAAGTAGGAAGCTTGCATGAGGAAGCTTGGCTGTGGCGTACTGGCTTGTCAAGGGAGACACTCCATGAAGTACACCGGCTGCGACTCTGCTAGTAAGAGACCCTGAAGGTCCCAAAGCGAGCTTTCTAGGTATCATGGGCAAGGATGGCTCCCGCAGGGAGAGCACCTTTACCGTTTGGGTTGGGCTGTTGGTTGCGGCTGCGGTGCTGGCGCTGTTACTAATTCAAACGTTGTATCCGTCCAGCAGCAGACCCCGAAGAACTGCGTGGGCAGCTATAAACAGCCAACTTGGCCACCTGTTGCGAACAAGCTTGAGCAGTGACGGTAGGTTACGACCACATGTCGAAGGTGCCCAAATTCTTCGCACGCGGCAGCCGTGTTCAAAAGCAGCTATTGAAAACGCACACCATGTCCTGATTAGGCCACATATGTGATCATAATCAAGATGCGGCTGCCGACTGCAGAAGGAGGGTCTCACTACAGTGCCTACCGCCGACTCTGCCTGCTGTCTCGTTGAGCTTGTAGCCCCAGCATGGAGCGCTCTTAGCACTCGCAAACAGCGTCTATGATCCTATGCTAACAAAGCCATGGGTGGGGTGCTGCATTAACTAATCTGGGACTTGCCTATTTGCATGCTGTGTCACTAACACACAAAGCTGAGCCAACGAGCTTCGTCTACGGCATAAACGACTCCGCAAAATGGATAAGATAGAAGATAGCCAGGTCATGGAAGAGGTAATGCATGAAACGCACTATGATCTGATTCTATGTCAACCGGGAAGGTCCGCATAGGGGCCCTTCGTGTGAGTGATTGCTAGGAAGCTCATGCACCGCTCTGGCCCAGGTGCAAGCCACGCTTCGCATGCAGTATGTGCAGGAGTTCTATCAGGTACGCGTTCACGATAATGACGCAACAATATCAGGGGGTTACTGCTTGCACGGTACTGCAGCAAGCTAACACAATCCTTGCCGTGCAGACGGTCAGAGACAAATGCTTTAAGATATGTATAACCAGCCCAGGAAGCAGCTTGAGCAGCAGCGAGCAGAAATGCTTATCGCGGTGTATGGATCGATACCAAGAGGTGAGCTGGGGCGGCAGCAGCAGCAGCAGCAGTGGTTTCTTCAGAAAGTATGCAAGCAGTTACTGTTGCAGCACAATGGAATGTACTAGCCAGTCCAAGAGAATGCAGCCAAGGCTGACATGGCTCCAGGGGCAGCAGCAGCAGCACCACCACCACCACCACCAGCAGCAGCAGCACCAGCATCCCGCAAGATGGAGCATGCAAAGCAGAAGTAAGAAGTAGCAATTGCTACTCGTATGCCTAATCTAGTAGCTATTGTGTTCTGGACCTGCCAGCATCCATCCAAGCAGCTTTGGGAGTGAAGCATCGGACAGCAAGTATCGTCGCTGCCGGCACACTTGCAAAAACTGCAATAAGCAGAGGATTCCAGCCAGTATCAACCGGTCAGCCCCAGTGTTAAACTGGAGTGTACAACGCTTGAAAATGTGTATTCAAGCAGGGTAGTGTCAATGCAGTCATCTTTACAACGAGTTCGTGCAAATAGCACCGCCCTGTGCTTAGCAGACTGCTTATGCAACAGCTGCAACCAAAACAAGAAGATCCAAGTCAACTGTGAAAGCAGCTGATGAAGAATGCAGATGGTCATATGTGGCAAGTAGGCAGCTTCGCAGCCATGACACATGTATTGGGACCTTCTAGCAGCGCCATGTGTGCGTTCATGGGATTATATTGGCTGCTGAGCATGAGTTGCTTTGCCATTCCATGAACTCTTTGCACCCACTTTTTGCTAGTTGCTACAGTCAACACTTAAGCTGGTTTGTAGGCAAGCATGCCTTTCTTCAGTGTTCGGCATTCATTGTGTTTCAGGAGCCACGCGGAACGTTGTTTGTAATGTTTTCCCCTCTGTTATCGTCATGTGCTTCATTTTATCAAATGTTGCTTTTTGTTGACAGGCTCTAGGCTCCTGTGGAAGGCATAAAAGATAAAGATAGTTAACACTGAACGGTTTTGTTGCTGCCCTGTTGCTGATGCAGGCCACAGGAGTGGTAACAAAGGCAGTCCTAGGCATGCAAGGCATAGAGTGATCAATGGCCTTGACATTGAGCCCGATCCCGCACGTCGCCGCAGGCAGCAGGTTACCAGTATGCATTATTGCTGTGTTAATCTTCCTGAGATCAGCAGTTGCCGTTGCCCTGAACGTCTGAAGAGCTCTGTGCGACGGAATGGCGGCTGTGAGCTACATTATTGTCTTGAGCACGGCAAAAAGTGACTGCAGCAAATGGCAGTGGGGTGATAGTCGTGGAGCTTCAGCAGAAGAAATGAGCAAGGACGCCCGCAGGAGTTTTGAGTGGCAGCAGCAGACCAGGAAGTGTTTGATCAGGGGGCTATGTACTGGTGGAAGAACTGGATTGTGGCAGCAGCAAAGGCACTCAGCAGCTGCTGCAAACAGCAGTGGACACTCATGCGCCAGGCCAGGGGACTTCTGGCGTCGCCCTGCAATGCTGGAGAGGGTTCCCTCCGTACTGTGTATGGTAAAAGATGTGAGTGGTGTACAAGCCTATAGAGCTGCACTATTTGCTGAAGCTGGGTAATGTTGCTAAATGCCTTCTCAGCAGGCTGATGGGGCTTGCTGTATGTGAGTACACATGAGTTTGGCTGCTAGTAGGTCGCTCTCATCCACTCAGTACTTATCATGCCAAACAGCAGACTGCAGGCTGTCTTGGGCCATGAGTGCCGTGAGGGGATTGCAGGTATGGCATCACTGTCGGTGCCCATCTTTCTCATCATTTGTTTATAGTTGCCTTTGGGATGGAATGTGAAGCACAGCTCGTCGCATATGCGATGAGCATGTAATGGTTTGGTTCTGGCGCATGCTGGCAGGAGCATGTGTGCAGTGTTAACCGATGGGCCCTGACCACGTTCAGTTGGTTAGGTCAACATCCCCATTTTCAGTGCCTAGTCTTTAAGTACAGTATTAAGTGAGTACAAAACCTACTTGAACATTACCAATTACCAAATGGCCCCGTCAAAGCGGGGCGCCGGTGGGGGCAGCGCCACCCACAAGGAGCCAACTTAGGCTCCAACGGCATACTCAATTTCCTGTCCAAGCTCAAACAATGGCTGCCACCAGCCCACCCTAAATCCCTTGCTAGCCAATGTATGTCAGGCCAGCCCATTTCGACTTGCCATGCGCTGACCAGTTGACCCAGTCAACAGCAAGCCAAACAGTTTTATGCCTTGCTCATTAGACTCAGTAACTTGACACTCCAGGGTTCTCATCACACGACATACCCATCGTCTGCATGAGATGGACAAGAAGCTGCTTCAACAGAAGCTGATATTGTATTCAGATTGATTAGCCGTGCAGCTGTATGGTTTCACTCTTTGCAATTGCCACGCCCTAAATGTTGTTTGTTTGTTGGCAAGACAGACCACTGCACACTATCTTTGCAGCCGGGCAGCATCATAGTGGCAGAGACACCTTTAGCACAGTGGCGTGATGGAGGCACTCCGCAGCCCCGGCCAGACTGTCACCTTAATAGTGGCGGCAGCAAAAGTGCGCGCCCCCCGCTGCAACACTATATTAATACCAATTACCAGTTACCAAACGGCCCCGTCAAAGCAGGGCGCCGGTGGGGGCAGCCACACCCACAAGGAGCCAACTTGGGCTCCAACAGCATACTCAACGTCCTGTCCAAGACTCATACATGGCTGTCACCAGCCCACCCTAGATCCCTAGGCTAGGTGTGTTTGGTCGGTTCGACCTAGCAGCCCTTTGCGGTTGCCACACCTTAAATGTTTGTTATGTCATTCTATGTCAGGCCAGCCCATTTCGACTTGCCGTGTGCTGACCAATTGACCCAGTCGGCAACAGCAAGCCAAGCAGCCTTGCTCAGGAGTTCAATGCCTTGCTCAGGGCCGAAGCTGGAGCTGGCATGCAGTGCAGCAACCAATACAGCCTTGCAATGGCAGACCCCCATGCCCAACCCATTCACTCCTGCCTTGGTCATGGTGAAAAAGCTATTAAGGTCATGAGATGGATAGATGCCCCGCCTCACTACTTCCAAAGGAATATCACAGCACAGCCTCCACCTGCAGCGCCAAGTCAAGACCACATACAATATAGCCTTGCAACTGTGCAGCTCCCGTATGAACATACCAGATGAAACCAGATTATTAATTCTACCAAATGGCCCTATTAAAGCAGAGCGCCGTTGGGGGAAGCGCCTCCCGCAAGGAGCCAACTTAGGCTCCAACGGCATACAATACAATACAATACAATACAACGGCATACTAAAAGATCCTTTCCAAGAGTCTCGCAATGGCTGCCACCAGCCCACCCTTGATCCCTTGCTAGCCAATGTATGTCAGGCCAGCCCAGTATAAACCTAAATCAGAAACCAGCCGTTTCTAAGTGCTGGACTACCCACTTCAGGCAGAGCAGGGTGATGATAAGACAGCTTTTAAGTTGCTGGAATTGATAGCGCCATGCAAACAGCATGCTTTGGATCTTGTGTACCTATGTTGTGGCAGACCCAATGGTGATTACTGAGTGCATCACTTGCAAATGCATCAACTGTAGCAACACAGTAGATGTGTTTGCAAGTGAGGCATTCAATAATCAAAATTGGCTTGTTGGGTCTGCCATATGGGTACAGTTCAGAGTGGAAATTGGCCCCAATAAGGCCGGTGCTGCCATAACAGAGCCAAGCATCTAAAGCCCCACATTCCAATGCTGGGCGGTGGCCAGCATAGCTAGGGCCCACAAGAACATATCATCAGCTTGCAACATACTTAACACCCGCCAAGCAAGCCTATCGTCAATAACAGATCATCATTAGACAATGACACGCCAACCCTTCCAAGCATGACCGTGCAGAGACAGAGGTAACCTGCTCTTGCTGACAAAAGAGGACCCAATGACTCTACAACATTGGCCTATCTAAAAGCCACATACAAGCTGGATGCTGGACAGAGACGTGGAAGCAAAATAATGGTACACATCATAGCTTTGGGAAGCTGGTCATACAAGCCACACACCAGTCAGGCTCCCACCCTACATTACATACATGTTGAGAGGCTTCTCTACAGACATCTATCATGTCTTATGCATCAGGCTAATGCGCTACCCGGGGGGAAAAACGGGCAACGGGAGAAAAAAAACCTGCAGCACCCACCTGCAGCAAGCCAACATCAAACTGAGGCTGCCCCATTGCAGGAGTGCCTAGTACCGCCTACAGACCCCATTCTCTATGGAACACCAAAAAAACAGCTATTTTGGCTCCATGCCCAGATGCCAGCCTTCCCTCAGGCCCCACAATACCACACGAGGGGTATGACCCTCTAGGGTGCAGACCGATGTGGCGCTTGGGCCCAGCGTATTTCTTTTCTTTACCAGTCCTCAGAAAATGGTGCTCTGCAGACTCTCGACGCAACACCAGTAGCTGCACATCTGCCCCGCCGTTTATGCTCCTTGCAACACTTTCATGCCGAGCTTTTCTGCTCAAACGTGGCCCCATTCTCTCTAGCCCATTCCAGTACATCCAAATGCCCCTTCTCCGCAGCCGCAGCAGCACATGTATCAGCATTCCATGGGCAGCCATGCTCCCTAGCCCATTGCAACACACGCAGGTGCCCTGTCAAAGCAGCTGAATGACAAGTGCTCTCATCCCATGCACACCCATTCTCCACAGCCCAGATTAGAACCTCCAAGTGACCCCCTGCAGCTGCTGCTGTACATGTGTGATAATCCCATTCACAGCCATTCTCCCTCGCCCACTGCAGCACCTCTAAATGGCCTTTGTTGGCTGCTAGGGAGCAAGTTGTGTACCTCCACGGGCAGCCCTGCTCCCTCGCCCACTGCAGCAGCTCCAGCTTTCCCGATGACGCCGCAGAAGCACACGTCTCTTCGTCCCAGCTGCACCCATTCTCCCTAGCCCACTGGAGGACCTCCAGATGGCCCCCGTCTGCTGCTGCTCGGCATGTATCTGCATCCCATGGGCAGTCATGGGACCGCAACCACTGCAGGACATCTAACCGCCCCTCCTTTGCTGCAGCTGTGGCCGTGTCCACGTCAACCTCGCAGCCATTTTCCCATGCCCACTTCAACACCTCCATGTGACCCCCTTCTGCAGCTGCAAAGCATGTCTCGTCATGCCAAGGGCACCCATGCTCCGTAGCCCACTGCAACACCACCACATGTCCACCTTTAGCAGCAGCATAGCAAGTCCAACTATCCCAAGGGCACTTATGGCTCCTGGCATACTGTAGTACCTCCAAATAGCCACCCTTTGCTGCTGCATAACATGTCTCATCATCCCAAGGACATCCGTGCTCGCGAGCCCATTGCAAGACCACTAGATAACCCCCTTTCGCTGCTGCTGCACATGTCCAATAGTCCCACTCACAGCCATTCGCTCTGGCCCACTGCAGGACTTCTAGGAACCCCCCTTCTGCTGCTGCGGAGCAGGTTTCTGCATCCCAAGGGCACCCAGCCTCCCTTGCCCACTGCAGCAGCTCCAAGTGACCTCCTAAAGCTGCTGCAGCACATGTAGATGCGTCCCATGGGCAACCCTGCTGCCTTAGCCATTGCAGGACAGCAAGGTGGCCCCCAGCTGCTGCTGCTGTGCATATACTGGCTGCCCAAGGGCACCCCACAGCTCTCACCCACTGGACCACTTCAAGATGGCCTTCCCCTGCAGCTGCTTTGCACACTTCAAGGCTGCAATCCCAGGGACCTTGATCTATCGCCCAGCATAAGAGCTCGAGATACCCGTGCTTCGCGGCAGCGAGGACGAGCTGCCTCTGCTGCTTGTACTTCAGGTTGTTAAAGCCATACTGCTGCACCGCCCAAAGCGGGATGTAGCTCGACGCATCGACCTTATCGCACAAAGACGCGTACTCGCTTGTGATCCAGTCCTTGAAGAAACTACTGAGCAACTTTACGGTCAGCAGCAAGCAGTTGGAGGGCAGGTGCTGAAATAGGCACTTCAGCGAATTGTGATCCAGGTGCTCCGTGCTAATCGTCAAAGGTAAACTGTTAAGCATAACGACACGGGAGCACGGCAACCGTGCCAACGGAGCTGTGTGATGGCATCCAGTTTTGGATGTTCCACTGACGTTAAGGCTAAAATGCTATTTTCAAACGGATATACATAAGAGCCCTTTGCAGGCTATGCGGCGTTAAACGAAGAGCGCCTCTCGTCAACATCTGTACCCGAACTAGCGGAGCGGAGCGAAGCTAGGAGGGCTTACGCTCCGGCCAGGCTCTTCGACTTCCGTTCGAAAACTGGCTCCGCTGTCAGCGCCGTTGAAAAAGTACAGCAGTACGACTACCATTCCTCATAAGAGAGGCAGAGAGGGAATTCCTGGGTCCTTTGGTATCTCTGAGTGCTCGGGATTAGATGTTTGAGGGTGCTGGGCGGGCGGGCGTCTCAAAGCAGCTTGCCATGTGCTTCCGGAGTTAGGAAGTAACTGAGCGTTCTCTGGAAATGACCTCCGACGGAAGGACCAGACGAAGGCTCTGCGGAGCTCAGCACTGCCCGTTTCGCTTTGCCTGGAAGCCCTTTCCACAACAATCTAGCACGTTTTCCTCTACACCCGCAGCACTGCCTGCGGACGGAGTCGTGCGTCCTATCAAGCAATCTTCAGGGTTGGGGGAGCTCTCTCAAAGGGAAGGTGTTCCAGAGCATGAATGAGCTGCATGTCTTCCTCCTCATGTCGCAATATGTCGCCTTTTAGTCATGTAGACTTTCCCATGGTGTGTTCCCATACACTTCTGACTTTCCCATACACTTCTTTCCGTCTGGGCTGCCATTTTAGTTTATTTGCAGCTGTGCTGGAGAATGGCATCAGCACCCCCTCCATGTACCCAAAGCACAGCACTGTCGAGCTGTAGCTCTAGAGCGGTTGATGATCACACTCATTGCCTCTTCTTGTGGGCAAGGAAGCCAGATAACATGGTGTGTTTGGTCGGTTCGACCTAGCAGCCCTTGGCGGTTGCCACACCTTAAATGTTTGTTATGTTATGTTATGTTATGTGGTTCTTCTACGGTTGTTAAGATCTTTGTTTGTTCCTGGCAGCTGTGGTAGCCCCCACCCCCCGCACCTGCGCCCACGCTGTGTCCTGTTTTGAGGGATGGGTTCTGGATACTGTCTGCTAATGATGGTGGTCCTCTTTGGTCCTCTTTGGTCCTCTTTGGCCCGAATCGCCCGACAGCATTGATACTACTCAACGGCATGTGCGATGCCACTTCAAGTGTATCAAGTATCTATCCGGCAGTGCATCGACATGAGTCAAGTGTTCACTTTGTTTGTATTTATATCTAAAATGGTGAATAAACGTGCTACTTGGCAAGGAGTGCAAGTGATGGAAGCGGCAATGATAGTGAGTGCACATGATCGGATGGGCCGCCGGTGCACCGCACTCATTCAGCCATACGAACCGCCATCGGACGTATGTGTGGGCTCTTAGTTCATGCAGATCGCTCTCTGAGCTTCAGAAGCTGTTTGAAAAATGAGCCGTACTGCCGCTCGGGGTTACGAGACCGTTTATACGGTCCAGCTCCGGAGTGAGTCTCCACGTTCAGACTCCCGCCGACACAACTGTGTCGAGGCATCCAAGGACGCACCTGGGTTGTGCTCCGCTTGGAACTCGGTAGGAGATTAATGACAGCATGGTGCTCTTGAGGAGTCTGTTGCCGGAAGATGAGTGGCTGCAAGAAGATTGAGAGCTGCACATCTCGGTCAAGTAAGTAGCGCCCGTGTTTGACAGTCTTGTGACTTTGTGAGCAACCATTGAGCAGTACAAAGCCACCGCCTGCAGTGCTACTGGTGCCTGCGTAAAGGAGGGATTCCCATTGGCGTGCTTGTCTGCTTGGCCCTAGTGTGTTCATTTAGGCGTGTCAGTAGGACCAGCTTATCTCTAGTGATCCTTGTAAAAGCTCGGTAGCATATACATCCAGTTGGTTGTGCTACATCTGCACGTGATATGTGCTTGTGCGAACGAGCAGGTTTACCCTGCTAGCTGCCTGCCTGCTAGCTACTTGATTGTGCATTACCCTTCTCAAGTTCGCATGAAGGGCATCCCTGATCTTCTAGACATGCTCTTGCAGGTCAACAACCACTACAAGAAGTGGAACGGCCTGTTCTCACAGTCCGACACAGCAAGCAGCCCAACAGCAGAAAGCGACTCTTGCAGCCACATCCACAGCGATAGTAGCAGCAGCACCAGCGGCAGTAGCAGCAAGACCTGCCGCTATGGCCACCGCAGAAGCGCATAATGAAGAAGGGAGGCAAGCCTTCCAAGCAGGGAACTATGTCAAAGCTTCACAATGCTACGCAGCTATGGCAGCAGGCCCCAGCAATGCCAAGTACCATACCAACTTGGCCAATGTTCTCCTGAAGCTTAATCAGCCCACCCAGGCTCAAGAAGCTGCTCAAAACGCTATACAAGCAGACCCTGGATGGATCAAGGGCTATTACGATAGTGCCCTTGCTCGGGACCGCAGCAATGGCGAGTTCAACAGGGCCTTGGCTGACTGTAGCAAAGGCTTGGAGGTAGACCGCAGCAATGCAGCTTTGATGGACCTGCAAAACAAAGACTGTGGAGAACAATAACAAGCAGCTTCAGCAGCTAGAGCAGCGGGAGTCTAAACGCCCGCAGCCTGCCGTCCGCTACAACGCCAAGATCCGTGACTGCCAAGAGCCCAAGAAGGAGCAGTCCTTCTCCTTTGTGCATACCGTTGATGCTGCACGTGTGCAGAGGGCTCTCACAGATCAAACTGTGGCAAGCAAGCTCATAGAAGAGGCAGTGATGCCACACTACAAGGAGATGCTGAAGGCTAAGCGGTGGGCTTGCTTGGCATGCCATAGGCCTGCTAGGAAGCTGCTGCTCCATCCTTCAGGCTACCTGCAGCTTCTGGAGCCCCTGATTCAAGATGTAGGTCCTAAGTCCCACTTGTGGTGACCCCCACTGTGATGCCTATTGCTATCAGCTGCCTAGAGGTGTCATGGCAGAGGCAATGGAGGTTCTTGGGGAGTCACCACTAGCGGATGGCAGCTTGGTGCGTGGTCGGAAATCGGATGTTAAGTGAAGGGTGCGGCATACTGATTGCATGTGATGCATGAAAGCACCTGGATGCTGCAATTTAGCACCGCTGGCATGTGTGGCATGGTGTTGTATAGAAGCTCTGAGCAGCTGCTTTTCTTGAGGACTCTGTTGCTGTAAGATGAGTTGCTGCAAGATATTGCCAGCTGAACATTTCGACAAGTAAGTAGCGCATTCTTTCAAGGTCTTGTCTAATTATTACATTTCATGATATGCCATAGCAATAAGTGCCATAGGCCCCGCACCTCAAGCTGTCACAAAGAACAGCGAGGTGGAACAGAATACGGGTAAACTTCGACATGTATGACAATATATGCCTAAACATGAGGTCCAGCAGCTAGGTCAAAATCACCCAAAACCTCTACTGCCCCAATGGGGGTAAGAGCCTCCCTCCTACTTAAGAAAGCAAGGAGGGCTTGTAAGCCCGGGTGCAAGCAATAGTTGGTAACAAACCCCATTGGTTGGACCTCACGCCACATCAGAAGGGTGAGCATAAGCATTCCTAATCTTCCAAGCAGCTGCAACATATTTAGCTATACACTTAAATGCATGCTTGAAAGGGCCATATACTAAGCCAGACTCCTCATCGACGTCTACACCCCAGAACTCTTCATTAAGCATGCTATGCAGCTTCTCCTCATCAGATTTGCCATCCAATATCTGACATTTTGCAGCAACATCAGGGTCAGAAGTCAGCTTCTCCCACAGCTTTTGCCTTTGTGCCTGGTAAACAGGACAGCCAAACAAGAAGTGTTCAGGAGATTCAACTTCACCTCCCAATTCAGGGCCAAGATCACCAATTACCAATTACCAATTACCAAATGACCCCGTCAAAGCGGGGCGCCGGTGGGGGCAGCGCCACCCACAAGGAGCCAACTTAGGCTCCAACGGCATACTCAATTTCCTGTCCAAGCTCAAACAATGGCTGCCACCAGCCCACCCTAAATCCCTTGCTAGCCAATGTATGTCAGGCCAGCCCATTCACAGGACTTGCAGCACTCCCTACGTGCACTTTGCCTGCTAGCGCTCTGCCTACCGAATTTTGCTGTCATAGCGTTGAGAGGAAGAATACCTGCACGCAGCTGCATAATGAGTTCCATGCCTTTGCTCAGAGGGCCTGTGCACAGATATGGCTGCGGCTTGAAATAATTAATATCATCATTGTAATGCTGCATATATGTCGCTAAAGTAGATTTATTCCTAGCACCCTCCTCCCGAACAGCCCTGTCTCTTTCGTATATACTCCACCTGACATATGCCCTGAAGCTAGGTAGGTGTCCCTCTCTCACTCTTGCTTGTAAGGTTTCCTCCTGCATGCCTAGTTCAGCCCTGAGTTTATTGAACCTCTTCTGCCAAGAAGTATAATTCCTGTGGCTTGGCCAAGATGCTTCAAGTGCCTGCCTGCTAAAGCTAGTAGTATCCTTTTGCTGTAATTTGAACCACCATTCAACCTTCCTCTGGTCCAACCAGCTAGATAGAGGTCTAACACCAGCTTCTGCCCTCAATACCTCATGGCAGATGTTTGGCTTGCAATGCAGTGATCTCTTCAAAACCTCTATTTGGATCTTAGACTCTATGGTATTTGTCTGCTGGGATGATGCCCACCATACCTCAGAACCATACTCAACCCTTGGTCTTATCAAAGCCAGCAGCATGGCTCTCTTAACCTCAAAGCTTACATGACGATTCTGGAAGAATGTTTGCAATGCATTAATGGAGGCTGTAGCTTTTTCAATCATACCTGCAATGTGAGCGTCCCATTTGCAATCACTAGTGAAAACAATCCCCAAGTATGTATATGCATCTAGTACTGGCAAATTCTCACTGCTAAAACTTACCTTTGGGGACTCTTTATTGGGGGGCAAAGGACCAAACACAACAACAGCACTTTTAGTTGGGCTCAGCTTAAAACGCCACTTACGACTGTAGGCATGAATCGTGTCAGCCATCTTCTGAAGCTTTTCCTGCGATTCTGCAAGCCCTACAAGGTCGTCAGCGAGCATTAGTGCTACCAACTTTGATCTACCTTCAATGTTACTCTCATCAGCCCTTCCTGTGCCCTGTTCCCCACTACCACTATTAGGTCTTGTCTATGAGGAAAGCAAGCCATGATGATAAAGCCGTCGCCTGATGTGCTACCATCGCTTGTGTTTAGAAGGGAGCTCCGTGTTAGTAGGTTCCTGTAGGCAGACGCAGCGCGACGAGGTCAAGGCAGTTCAGGCTGAAATTCTGGTGTTTCTCGGCTGAAGTCAGCCAGTAGTATAGCAAGGAAGGGACTCTGCGTGTGTTTTTATGCACTCTAGAAGTGTTTGTGATTGGCACATGTGCTGCTTCTTCCAGGTTTGTGCTGGCTAACAGATGTGCCTGGGCACCAAGTACAGGATGTGGGATAAAGGAGGCAGCAGAGGTGGGATAAAGGGGCCTGCTCTTCCCTCCCCCCACATGCACGAGGCCATCACCCAGTCTTGCTCATAGGTTCAATGTGATACGATGCCTGCTTCCCAAGCTAGTTCGGGCCGTGCGCGCCCAAGCGCACCCTTGACAGGTATCATGCCTCCCCGTAGTCACCCGCCAGGTGACAATTGTACTTCACCAATCTCAACGGGGTTTCATCCAGCTGTGCCTAGGTGAAGCATACAGATAGAGGGCAATTCAAGGCTGACAATGGACAAGCCACATGTGAGTACCAGACTTTAGGCACTGGAAGGCTTGAGCAGAGCAACGATAAACTCTGCGCATTCCGGCCTGCATGATGGCATGCCTCCACATGATGCAGTGTGATCTGCGTGCGGCAATCCATGCTGCAGCTTCAAATCCCAGCTTATTCACAGCCCTCCCTTACAACACAGCTGCCTCAATGCACGAAAAAAACAATGTTACAGCACAGCACAGCACATGCTACTTGTTTGCAACCTACCGCTCTTTACCACTCTCACAGAGCCCCTCCAGCACCTTCAAGAACAGTGATCCTTGGCAATCACTCCACAGGAGCGTGCTTTCCCTCACCACCCTTTCTTCAAGCAGCCCATAAACAGCTGCCCTCAGATCCATGTATAAGACACGCCTTAGTGAACAAAGCTGCCATACGCCGCACCTGACATCAATAAGAACATGGGATTCCACACTCAAAGTGCCATGAAATCTGCTACATCTTCTACCTCCCTGACAGCAGCCTGCTTGCTTGCCCACCGCGACTCCAGCACCTTAGCATCAGTCACCAGCTGGTGATGGGAGATGCGAGAACCACAGAGCACACACCCCTTGTTAAATGGTGGCCGTGCCAGGTACTGCTCTATGCACGCGGCATGGTAGAGGTGACCACAATCTATCCGCAGGACACGGAGCTTGCGTGGCACCTGCAAGTACAACAGCAGCACCCATGCGCAAGCCAAAAAACTGTCAGTCAGGGTACTGGTAGAGAAGACGTTTTGTCCGCCATGCACCAGGGGAAGAAAGAAGACCAACCAGAACAATGGGTGAGGGGCTCACCTCTGAGAAAAAGACTTAAAACTGAAGAAGAAGGGGGGAGCGGGGCGTGAAAGCTTGCCCACCCTTCTTCATCCTTCACCTGTAGTCCCGCCCAAATCAAAGGAGGGTAGGGTGCCTTGGGCTGCTCACACCTAGATCAAACACGGGAGTAGGGTAAGCAGGGTAACCGTGGCCTGCCCCCCAACCCCCATAACCGCCACTCCAACCACATACATAAATATTCAGTGCTGCATGCATGGAAATGAGTCAACAATAAAAGGAAACGCCCTTACACCCCATCAAGACCTGCCAACCACCTTTTCCGTTCCCTCTCACCTTGCTCAGTTTACCGGGCTCTGCAGGCAGCAACCTCTTCTCACACACAGGACATTTCCCTCCCGCCAAGGGCTGCACACACTCCAGCAGCAGATAACTCATCACCATCAGCAAGCTAAGCTTGGCTTCAAACCCCTCCTGTGCTGCCTTCACTGCTGCTGCACGCTTTGCTGCTGCTTCTGAAGCTCTAGCAACGAGCTCAGCTTCATGCTTGGCGCTTTGCAGGGACTGCTGGTGCCCCTTGCGCTGCTTGCTGCCTGTGCCCGCACCTTCTCTACCCACAGTTGCAGCTTGCAGAAACTGAGGTGGTTCAGCACATCTTTGAGCCTTTGTGGGACAGCGATAAATGGACCAGCAGCAGAATGGGGCGTCAGATGTGTACACTCAGTGAATCCTTCAGCCTGTGTAGAGCAGTGGTACGTGAATCAGCAGCAGAAGAGGCAGTACTAAATGAGCTCGCTCAGCACATCCTTTGCTAGCACCATTTCTGGTACTTCTGCTATGGCATATATTTAATTGTAATAAGCATCCAATAATCTCATGATGGATGTTCTATTGTAAAGACAAAGTTGAAGGTGGCATGGTTAAAACAGGATGTCCCTGCATTTGACCACCATTCCTTCCCTTGTGGGACTCCACACCTCCCTGCTTACCATGCTACGAGCTGTGACAAGGAAAGCTGCCACCATGTCAGGAGGGAGGTTGCTGTGCTGGAGCTCCAGCTGTAGCACTGCTTCAGGGTACTGCTCAGGAACATGGAGCTGTAGCTGCAGTTGGTACTGCCCCTCTTGCAACAGCACCTGAACACCAAAACCAGAGGTGCAAGACCACTTAATAATGGTTATATGGCTGTGGTTTGGGCCGCACTGTCTTTGGATCCATCTGCTGGTCTCTTTCGTCGCTTCGACCCAGAAGCCCTCTTGCTGCTGCCACACCTTGATGTTCGATTGTTATGGCTTAAAAACCTTGTATTTGGCATCATGCTGAGCATGAGCAGGTCAGGTTGTGCCAGATGGTGGCTTCCAGAAGAAAGGGGTCTCTGGGTAATGCGACAATGATCTGCAGCTAATGCTTACATGCTGGCATTCAGCTTACATTCTCTGTTTGTCGTCTTTGAAACGGGGCTTAGCATTACGACCGCATGGGGAGCTGTTATAGCACATACTCCATATAATCTTTCTACTTCTGAATTCTCGCAAACTACGGTACGTCCCCTGTCAAACCTTCTTATGATGAGCTCGCATGTGCAAACAGGAAGGAATGACCATTGCAGATGCTGACCTGCAGTATGCCGGGTTTGTCTTTCATCTTCAAGACCTTGGAGCTGCCTTCAGCTAGCAGCGACTGCAGTTCCTGGATCTCCTGGTATGCTGGCAGTAGCTGGTGGGAGCACAACCATTGCTGCAGCAGCTCCACAGTAGCTAGGACCTGGGGTTTAGATGCAGGTTTTGATGCGAGTTTTCTGCAAGCACCTTCTGCTGCCGTCTTTAGCTTGCCAAGGAGCTCTGGGGGGATTGTGGCGCTTTCCAAGTCAACTGCCAAGGGCTGAGACGGGTAACCTTCAGTAAAATGCAACTTGGCGAGTAAGGATCTGTGCCGGCTGGCTGACAGCGAGACGTAAACGCCCACGTGTGAGCAGAGACGTAAGTTGGACTCTGGCACCGAAGCAACAACTGACTCAAGCTCTGAGGTGATATCAGCAGCTCCACATTGGTTACTGGGCATAACAGGTAGAAGTTCAGCACCATCGGGAACTTCAGACTCTGCTAGACGCAATGCCACAGCCTGTGCCGATATGCGAAGGTCACGTTCTTCAAGCTCCTCGGTATGCTTCGCTGCTCTTGCTTTCAAGCGAGCGTCTCGGGTCAGATCTCTCTTGTCTGTCAGCCTTGCCAAGTCTGCCTCTCTGCGGACATCCATACGACAGAAAATCTTTTCATACGGGTTTGTTGACAAATGGCAGGATAACAGCGGCAGGATCAACAGACACCTTCCCAGTGTACAGGGCCCATGCAGTGTGCTCGGGTCGAGCAACCAGGAGTCACAGCCTTTTCTATAGGTTTCTATAGATCCTCGTATATCTCTCGGGGCAGAGTGGGCACTCAGGCATGTCGCTCGATAGATGCCACGGGCAGAGGGCCGGGAGAGTGACTACCGGAGTTCCGGAACACCTCCGATCAAGGGTGAGTCACATTACAGAAGTTTTTCAAACTCCTACAGGCTCCCAGACCTCATCATCATTCACTTATTTCATCATCTTCGCATAGCTAGATACAGCATCTCCAGGTCTGGTTAAGGCTAAGCAAGAGAACCTCACAGTTGGAAGCCTTGCTGTTGTTTGACTAGCCAAGAAGCCATGTGCCTGAGCTTCTGCGTGCCACCTACATTCGCCCAGAATGCCAATTGCGGCTCTGCATCATTCAAAAGCTGTACTAGCTCCGATTGTAACCCTTCTTTGCTGTAAGTCTCGCTTAACAGTTCCCCTCTGTCGCTAAGCTTTGCCACAGGACGGGGCCCTCCTGTATCAGCCACCAATCCTGATAGCATGGGCTGATTTTCATGCCCTGGAACGTCACCACTGTATGATGACGTCACAGCCCCAGGCAAGTTTGTCCCAACTCCCTCTCCAATAACTATCAAACTGCCATCTTCTATGGGTAAGGGCATGGGATCATTGCCAACAGCCCCAGCTCCCCCTGGGCCAGCTATGCCTGCTTGAGAACCTCCTAGGATGCCGTTGCTGTTATGGCTTGCCCCGCCATCACCCTGCTTGCTTAAACCCCCTCCAATGCTCCTGCTCTTCTTCATACCCTGCTGCTGTTGCTGCTGCTGCTGCCCTGCTGCTCCGTCAATCACCCCCTCAACGCCAACCACACTCCCAAAGCCACTGATACTGCCACACATCTGCATCTTGGTTGCTGCTGCTGTACTCCCTCGCTGCATGCCGTCTGCAGCAGCAGCACCAACATTGCTCATGCAGTAGTTACAGAGCACCCCAAGTGCTGCTGCTGCACTAGGCTCATCATTCAGCTGTAAGACCTGCAGCAGAACCTGGAAAGAACCTGGCTGATGAGACAGGGCAAGCCGGCCACTGCTTTGCTGGGTCAGGTTAGCAAGGATGGAGCAGCAGTAGTGCAACATGAGCGGCAGAGTGGCCACTAGCACCTCCGACAAAGATCCGTTGCTGCTTGTGCTGCTGGTAGCACTACCGCTGCCACTCTTCCCCTTACCAGCATGCTGCTGCTGCTTCTGCCCTTGCCCGACCCCTACCTCCCCTGTTCCTTCCCCTTGCGTCAGTTGCTGCTGGTTCTCCTTCCTCTCTTCTGCCTGCTGCTCTGTCTCTTGTATAATCTGCTGCTGCTGTTGTTGGGTTGCTGACATACTTGTTAAGCACTGCCCCGCTATCTGCATCAACTCCTCTAGTGCCCTCCAAACTGGGCACCATGTGGACCTCAAACCACAAACGTCCTGGACAACCTTCTCCTGCTGGACGTCTCCTATCCCGCCAGCTGCTGCTGACATCGAGCTACCACCACTTCCTTGTTGAGCAGCAGCGTACCCACTCAAATTCAGCAAGCAGCCCCCTGCAGCTGTTGCCCTAGCCAACACCTGATCCCCCGGAGATAGCTCTGGAGGGCCTGTAGCAGTAGTGCCCAGGTTACTAAAACCCCAGTCAGTCCTCACATCCAAAGCTGTCAACCTGGGGCTGCTTGGCATGCCTGATCCCCCTGCCCCTGACTGCAACCCTGGAGCAGCTGCTGCTCCTGCTGTCCCCCCATCTGACCTGCTGCGCTGCCGCCCCATTAAGGGCCCATTTGCTGAGCTGTGTCCAGCATCGCCCCTAAGAGCCCTGCTCTGTCCTGCACTTCGGCCCGATGGCACAGCGTGAGGTGCAGCTTGGGACTCAGTGCCGTGGGGTGCTTGAGGGGCTGCAGCAAGCAAGCAGTAGCCAGCCACTTCCCAGGCCAGCCTTGCCATGATGGTAGGCTGCTTTACCAACAAAGCTGCTGCTGTACTGTCTAGAGCCACGTTAGCCAGCAAAGACAAGCTGTAGGCAACAACCTACAGGGGGTAAGAGTCAAAGCACAAAACCTACTGTAGAGCTGGGTGACGGCAACACCAAGCATCAGAAAAGGCAGAATGCTCATAGATCATTGTACCTTTAAAAATTCATAGCAGGTCGTCAAGTAACACATCACTTACCCATGCACATAACAATAATCCATCAAATAACGTGACTAGACATTAATCGATGCCCTTGGGCAAAATATTAGGCTTTGGACAGTAGTTGCGTGGCATGATTTGCAGATTATGACTGACTGCAGCTTGCCGTAACTCGCACAACTGTACCAGATGATGTTATGTCAAGATCAATACAAAGCATGTGTGGTATTCCTGAATAAGATGAACACAGGACAATCGCATCCAAGGCTTACCCTCCCATCGGTAGCTGTCTGAAGTATCTGCCTCATCTTCTCCATGAACCCAGCTTGACGTGCAACAGCTGCAGCGGCCTGGTGGCTGCCTGCTGCTACTGCTGTCAGTGCCATGCTACCTGCCAGCTGCACTCCATGGATGCTGCTGCCCAGAAGTGCCACTAATGCTGACACCACACTGCCAGGTACAGTAGCAAACCTTGGGGAGGCTGTTGCCCTGGTTCTGCCACCACTGCCGGTACTACCAGAGTTTGGGGGCCCAGGCTTCTCAGGGCTCTTGCCATCTTTGCTGCTGGGGGCCGTTGCGAACTCATCAGTACCGGCTGCTGTGGCTGCAGCTGCCAGATGTGCTATAGCCCCAGCTGCCTGCAGACCGACCAATCCTCTGAGAGGCCCTCCCAGTCCAAGGCGGGTCAATGCCTGCAATGCTACAAACTCTGCTGGATCTGACGCTCCCCATTTCCCACCCTTCTCCCTATCAGTCCTGGCGTTTCCTAAGGCAGCTGAATCAGCTGGATGACCTCCAAAACCTCCTCCTGCAGCTGCATTCATGCCTGCAGCTGCTGTGGGACTGCGCGGAACCTTCCCACCGCCAGCAGCGAGGTAAGGGCTGCAAGCAACCCTAGGCAAATCCAAAGGCGCTGGTGGCAACCCCTTCTCCCCTTTACCCCTTGCTTTAGCAGCTACGGGGCTTCTATCAGGTAAGCCCTTGCTGGACTTCCCTCCCCTCTTCTCCTTACCCTGGGCTGCTTGCTGCTGCTTGTGCTGCTGGCCCCTGTCTGGCAGTAATGCATAGAGAGTGGCATCCCCTAGCGCCCCCAGCACCCCTGACTCCCGTTGGACGACCAACTCCACAACCTCTGGCTGCAGCAAATCCAGGACAGCTAGCTGCCCAAGGCACAGGCTTGGCATGATCCTTGCTGGGCTGTAGCGTGCTCTTGTTCCCCCACCCTGGAAGGAAGCTACTAGCTCCAGCATGACCAGGGGTAGTGCTGTATCAGCTGCTACAGCTATGCCCCAGGAAGGACCACATGAAAGGTTGGTGGTCAACGCCCAGCAACACAAAGCAGCTTGTGCTGCCGCATGCTCTAATGCCCCACTACCACCCACAGCCAAAGTGGTCCCCAACCTCCCTCCATAGTAGCTGTTGCTGCTGGTGCTCAACCCCAAGGGTCCAGCCATTTGCGCCCTGCCAAAAACAGCCTTTACAGCTGGAAGGGTAGGGAGTAACATAAGCTGTGTGAGCCATGGAAGCATCTGTCTCTCAAGGCCCCTGGGCAGCTCCGAGACCAGCTCTGCTGCAATTGCCAGAGCCACCATGCCAGCAGCTGCCCCTGCAACTGAGAGCGCTGACACTGCCACCTTGTTCCAGACATTTGGTCCAACTGCAGAGGCCCCATGCTGGCCCCTGCACTGGTTAGGCTTAGTCGGAGCACTGCCATCATGTGGGACATCCAGTTCTTCATCATCCTGATCTTGCTGTAAGTGGCCCCTTGGAGATGCTGTAGCTGACACTGACAAACTCTCAGCCCTGCTGGCTGTGCCACTGCTGCCTCGGCTATTGCGATCTCTGCACGGGCGGTTGAGCATGCCAGCTGCAGCTGCATCTGCAAGAAGAGCAGCTTCCACCCACCCCACCAGAGGCAGCACATGCAGCGCTACGGCTTCAGCACCAGCAACACCCCCACTACTACTGCACCGACGCAGTGTGGATAGCAGGGGCCAAGGACACCCCCCTAAAAGCTGCTGCCACGCACCTAGAACAGACATATGCATCATGCCTGCACTTCTGCCCAGCCAAGAAGATTCAACTGGAGTGTTTTGGTCCCCTTCTTTGAGGCTGGTCCCACCAGCCTGCTCGTCCAACCCTTTAGCCCCTTCTCCAACCTCCGGCGGAACCGTTGAGGCCGCTTTTATGTCATCCCGTCTTGTGGCGGCAGAGCCTATTGGGGGCGGCGGTATGGAGCAAGCTGCTGAAGCAAGGGCAGCTACAGCATCAGACTGAGATGCAATTGCATGCCCCAGCACCGGGTGGCTGCAGCAATTAGCAACCAGGACCCATAAGTAGCAGTGGAAGCGACTGGGTGTGCTATCACTGCTTACTCTTGCTGCTCCAGCAGTGCTGGGGTGTGCAGCAGGCCCTTTAGCACCACTACTCCCCCCAATCAAAGCAGCTGCAGGACCAGGACCAGCAGCAGCACTGTCCCCAGGGTTAGATGCGCTGATGGGTCTAGAAGGCCTGTTTTTCAGCCCTGCCTGTCCTCCTGAAGCAGCATCATCCCCAGCTGTAGCGCTGCTGGCTCCGCCTGCTCTACCACGCCCAGCCCGCCCTACAGAACTCGATCTAGGCTGACCATCTGTTCCTTGCCCTGGCCATTTGCCGCTGTTGGCGTTTCCTCCTATGGCTGTACTGGTGGGTGTGAGACCTTGGCTAGCTGCCATTTGTGCTGCCAAAGTGGCAACTACCATGTGCTGCTCCAGAACCAATGCTTCAAGTCCTACACGCTCAGTAGACATGTTGGCAGCAACACCCACAGCACCTGCAGTAGCACATAGTTTGCAATTCAGCTCAAATGCCACATCTTATTGATGTGGATCATGCAAAGAGGGCACAACCGACGGTAAGCTGTGCTTTCCACTGATTCCTGGTGCAATCCTTGCCAGAATATTCTGGATGTTGAGTTACGTCCATTGCCATTCAAACACATCATCACTGCATCCAGCAAGGGTTGGAACTCTAGGAAGCACCATAAGGACAAATTGGGATGCCTAGGGAGCGCTTACATAGCTGTAGGTCTCGAAGCGTGGAGCCTTCAATGGTAAATGGCCATCCCTGGAAACTGCTGCCACTGCTAGCAGCCGCCCCAGTAGAGGCATTGCTGCAGCCCACTAATCCTGAGATGAGGCGGAACAGCATTGGTACAGTGGATGGTTCTGCAGCCAACTCAGCCCTGCCAGCATCCACAGCTGCCAGATTCCTCAAAGCACCTGCGGGCATTGCAGCACACAAAAGCCCTTCAGGGGCGAACTTGACCGGTGCTGATGAACTCACAAGATTTCCATACCTGTTCCGTTCCAGGGCAAAGGAATAGGTATGCAACAGTTAATGGATCATCAGCTGGCAGTAGGCCACAATCAGGCTGACACAACTTGCAGTAGCAAGGCTGTCTGAAGTTTTCGGCACACATTCTTGACTCGATAGAATTGTGCATGTGAAGCATGTCGCTCTCCTTTTGCTGAGTGTAATATCTCAGCCTGCAATAAGGTGTTGGGGACTCACCCATGAAAGTCAGCAAGTGCTGTGGCTTCTTGGCCTCCTTAGCACTTCTCACCACCTCCCTGACAAGTCCACGTGCTGTGCCCACCACTCCAGCTGCAGCACGATGGCAAACCAGCCGACCAGCAATCACTGCAACAACAGTCACAGCCACACAGGGCTTAGAAGGAGGCGCATGAGGTTATACCACACCTGCAAACTCACTACAACACAAACATGGGCTGTGCGGTGGACAAAGCCTAACACATGGCCGACGTAGGAAACAAATGGGCAGATTGTACGTACCATGTTCATTTCTCAAAAGCATGTGTGCGTAACTAATTATGACCACAACTCCCTACTGGGTTCCATTAATACAGAAGGGGCTGATATCTTGCTCCATACTTGGGCTCCATAGCATATGCATTGGCACCCCGCACGCACCTGCAGTGTGTTGTGCCAGCACACTGTCTCTGCATCGTAAAGCAGCCAGCAGGGCTGAGGGCAACCCCCGCGTAGAGGCCAACCTCGCTGCAAGAGCACCACAGCCGCACAAGCCTGCAAGGGCTACCAAGACAGACAAAGCTGTGGTATGGTGCAGCTCCAGTGTCAGTGGCTCTAGAAAGTCACCACCGGTCCCGCAAGCCTCATAAGTAGGGCACCCCATGCCAGTTGTTCTGCAGGGAACAGAAGGCACGTGGGATCACAAAGTTGTCTGAATATCTGTCCACAAAACAATACCTTTGGGAATCTGTGCAACTGTATGTGGTGGCGTGCTGCAAAGGATTGCAGGCAGCCTGGTACCTTTGCAAGCTTTCTTGGGCTTGATCACTGACCTAGTAAGTGGCTCCAAGCTGTACCCCAGCAGCTCCACAAGTCCAAGGCACAGCCCTTCCACCTGCCCAAGTGCTGACAAGGCCGCAGGGCCACAGCCGCATACCACTGCTGCAATTGCACCAGCTGCATGGCAGCGCACCACTAGCTCCGAACACTTGAGCAAGGCCAGCAACGCAGCAGGGACGACTGCAGGAGGAGTGGCCAGAACATCTGCTCCTCCAGGCACTAGAGACAGCATCCATATGGCCTATTACAGCAAAAAGCAAAGGGCATGTTTCAACATGTTTGGCTCTGATGGGATTGAAGACAGCAGCGAGAGTAGAGCAAGCAGGAACAGCCCCAGTGGATGTAATGACTGAGTCGGAAGCTCAATTCAGTGGAAGGCATATCAAGTGCCCGACGATTGAGCATGCTCCTGCTGCATACTTTCTGAACGCAAGTGTCACAAAGGCCATGCCCATGCTGCTGAAGCAAGCACAGCCAGGTTCCTCACCTGTATGGCACCGCTCCTCAGCATCACATCCTGCTCAGCCAACAGCGCCTCCAAAGCAGACAAGACCCCAAGGGGGGGTTCCAGTGGAATGCCCAATCCACCACCTGTGCATGCAGTGCTTGCTCTGCTGATGTCGGGGGGCTTGCTGCTGCTGCTGCTGCTACTACTGTTGCTCTCCACCACGGGTGGTGGCACATTGCTGGACTCCTCAACCAGCGTGAGGATGAGCTCGGCCGTCAAGAACCTGAGGTCTGAGCACTGCAAATGGCTGCTTGTGAGTTTGCTGTGAGGCGCTGGCATGATTGTGGTCTCAGGGCACATTTGCAGGCCCCAGAAACCACCGGAGTCCAGGCTGGTGCTGGTGGTTTCACGGTAAAGGCCCTTTGAGGACCTGTCCAGTTGCTCTTGAGTGGCTTTTGTACCCTGATGGACCACCAACTCACGGCGACGCAGAGCTGCCTTTACCTACCACGATGCAAAGGGCAGGGGTCAAAGGTTGAAAAAGTCTTTGTCCAATGTCATCTTGCTCCTGACATGAAGCGTGCCATGGATCTCAAGCAATGTTGGCATCGTTACTGCAGTTCCTCTTATGTGTGCTTGACAGACCTAAGTAAATGTGCCCATGCTTGTTTCAACAACATGGTGTCTCCAATATACCGTATGCTCTTGTATTTACCTGAATGTAGACATCCTCCTGCAAGACAGAGTCAAGCACCGGCAGCACTTGTGCCAGGCTACAGCTGCAGCAAGCCACATCCTTGCATAACTGCAACAGAGGCTGTAGCAGATGCTGCTGCGCTAGGTGGAGTAGGAGTTGCATGGCCAGCACAGCTGCCGCTGCTTGTGCTTCCAGCTCCAGTTGCATCTGTATGGCATTGTTTGTCACTGCCAGAGCTGCAGCAGCTCTTTGTGCCATCTCAGCATCTGGTGCTGAGGAGGATGTGCTGCAGCAAGTGACAGCTGGGGCACAGACCAGCTGAAATAATGCAACTGCCACCTGCGACGGGGTAGAGCTCACTGTAATTAGATCGTGACCCAGTGTAGAGCAGGTGCCAGTTGAGGTGTCAGTCAGATTATATGTCTTAGCTTCTGAAGTTCTGTTATTACAGAAAGCCTGTAGTTGCATTGCAGAACATGATCAGGCTAATGCAGTTCTGCAAGACCTGTTGTACTGACCAGATATAAAACACACATACGGTAGTCTATATACGTACATAACATAGTTTGTTGTATTGAGCAGTACAGCCAGCTAGTGCAGCCTTGCATGCCTGAATACGGGCATTGTCTGCCGTTGACAATTGCAAACTGTTGTTAGTGCTGTTTGCAACTGCTAAATCTCACAACATGGTCTGGACACAGTGCAGTAAACCCCAAGCAGCCTGCCCGATCACATACCTGCTTGCCGTAGCTTTGGCAGCAGCCACTCGCAATTATGCTGTGGTTTGCTTGCAACATAGATGTCAGTGCCTGGCTGCCCAGCAAACGACACTTGGAGGTGCTGTTGTTGCTGGTGATGGCAGTGGTGATGATCTCCATCAAAGCACATGTTGCTTGCTCTGCTGGAGTCTGTAGTGGCTTTGAATCAGGGCCGGGGGCTTCACAGGTTTCTCCACATTTGTTACCTATCGTCTGGAGTTCAAGAGAGCTGCCTGCAATTACAGTCAGATACTTTGCGAATTATTAGAACCACATAGGCCTAATAGCGTCGCTTTAACAGTCAGATGTTGCTAGACCCAAAATATAGGATTTGATGGCTCTATTAGTGCAAAGAAGCTTGGCATTCACAGAAAATTGCATATTGTTGCGCTGTTTGGGAGCCCTTGGAAAGTGATGCTTTTGCAGTTTCCCTGTAAGCCAGGGTGAGGCCGTGCTGGGCCTATGGCACCTCTGCTATGGCTTATCAGGGTCTTGGCTCTGTGACCATGTTGTGCTTACCTTTGGTTTTCAAGACAATGCTCTGGTTCTCTGCTGGAGCATGGCTTGTCTTTGTCATCCGCCGACCAAAGATGCTGCTAGTGGACCAAGTCGAACTCTGCTCTTTGAGCGGAGGCACCTGGTCTTCTGCAACATGGGCACTGGCCTGCATTGAAGGGCTTGCGCCAACCAGTAGAGCAGTAGCTGCTTCCTGAGAACCAGCACCTGGGCTAGTATCTGAGCTGGCTAGAGCCTCTGGCGGAGGCCACACTGGTAGTGTACTAAAGTATGCTGTTATGGAGCAGACACACCCCATAAGGGCTTGGTGAACCCTGCCTCCCCATTCTCCATCCTTTATATCTGCACCATTCTGCTGCTCAGCTGGCGTACCCTCCGCTGACACTGCCAGTAACTGCTGCTGCAACTTCACCCATGGCACGAGCAGGCCTGGGTTTGTAACTATGAGGTCATGGAGGGCGTCACATGCTGCTTGACTTGATGCTGATAGGACATCCAGAAGCTGAAGGCAACACAAGACACCACCCCGGCCTGTAGGCTGACTTCCCTGCCATGGTTGCCCCACCCCTCCTGTTGAGCTTGTCCCACCAGCTGCCTCGTCTAGTCTAAGGGCAATTGCTGGTGTTGCTGCATTTGACTGCTTCATATTAGCTGCCAGCACAGCTGCTGCAGGCTTCTTTGGCTCCTCCCCGTTATGCTCCAGCTCTAAGGACCAGGCAAGCAAGCCTAAGACTGCTGGCACCAGTCCTGCACTGCTGATGCTGCCTTTGGCGGCTGCTAAGGCTGCATCTTCATGCAAGAGATCGACCAAAACTTGCAGCAGTAGCTGCCAGTTGCCACGGGCAGCTTGGCGTGCTGTTATGTTGCTGCCTGTGCTGTTGCCTCCTCCCTTCCCAGGGCTTTTAGCGCAAGTGTCCCTACGCTGTGTGCTGCAATGAATTTGGTCAGCTCCAATGATAGCACTCACAAGGAGCCCCACTAACTCCCCTGCTGTGTGGGACTTCGCCGCTGTACCATAAAAACCCGGGACCTTTGCTAGCTGCTGAAGGAGCGCCACACCTGCCGTCTGAGTGCTTGGGGTGTGCAGCAAAGCTTGTAAGGCTGGCAGCAGCTGTGGCAGCTGCAGCACAACCTTAGCAGCGCTTGGTCCGTTCACATGCTGCAGCAGATCCGCCAAGAGCCCTGCAGCGGCAGTGGCTGTGGCTGCTGTCATGGAGCCGTGGGACCATGCAAGGCTGCAGCAGGTTTTGCTTGCGACATTGTGGCTGCTACAGCTTTCTGCCTCCAAGGCTGCAGACGTGTTTGCTGAAGCCACAATCAAACTGAGGAGTCCTGCAGCCAGGTTTGTTCGAGACACCAGGATGGCTGCAAGGCCTGCTGAGTTAGCACCCACCTGCAAGAAGACAACAGACCAGCACCTTCTGACCATACACTGTAGTCAATAGTGGGGTGCTCTGTCCAATCATAAATGAACAGAGCTGCTACCACCCAGGCCATCATCGATTATGTACAGGCTATAGCACCACTGCTCTCTAAAACAATATGACAGACCCCCCTCCCAGTCCGCACTAGAGGAATGGATGCAGTCTGCCTTACATTACCCATCAATCAATCAATCAATCAAAACGCAAAACCAGCTATGCCAAACGGTCACTCAAGACCAAGCAGCACACGACCCCTGATGAACTGGAGTCACATCAACCCCATGCCGGCCAACCATATGGCCACCCCCTCATACAGGCGAGCCACACTACCCATCGCTATTTGCTAAAGGGAACTTACCGACAGCAGCTGCATAACGCCCAGCAAGCACATGGCTGGCGCGTCATCAAATGGTGGAAGGCCGGGGGCCACCTGTGGCTGCTGCTGCTGGTGCAAGAATACTGACTCAGCACCGTTCTGAATCGGGAACTGCTCCTGTAAGAGGCGGCTGGCTCGGTGGAATGTGCCAATGAGATAGGCGACAATGCCACGTACCGATGTTAGGGCCTGTGAAGCACGCATATAGTTTTGTTGGTCGAATGTCTGAGCCCAGTGTGGAGCGGGCTTGCATCCCCTAATGTATGAAGCTGCACAGTTCTGGGATGAAACTGAGCCAATGAATAATCAGTGCATGACCCATGACATGAGGTCCAATTGCTTAACTACTGGTATAGCACCATCTTACATCAACTATTTCTGAAATTTGCATCACCTTATAGTACCCAAAGCTCCCATAATCATGTCTTATGGATTTGCTTAGCTACATATTTGCAACAAGCATCGTACCTGGCTGCAAGCTTGCCTTCCTCTTGGACTTAGCTGCCCTATCGACCCAAGAACAGCCAACCAGCTCGCCACCTGCTCATCTGCCATCTTCCCTTCTTGTGCCATTAGGATTTCTAACCAACCCGTCACCTTGTCTGCACTGCCATCCCCAAGCACCCCATGCAGCAACTGCCTCCAAGAGGTGCTGCTGGGGCTCATTATGGGTAGATCTGATACTGCTGCAGAAGCTAAGGCTGCCAGGGTAGCTGCTGCTGAGGAGGTCAACAGAGGGGCCAACTCAGCAGGCAGCAGCTGGTCTAGGGGCTGCCCAGGCCTTGGAATGGCTGGAACTAGTGCCCTTTGGGACTTCACAGGACCAGCAAGAAGGTATTGCTGGCATACAGAAACCAGGAACCCCCTACAAGGCACAGACAGGGGGTATGATTCTTCCCATTGGGATGACAACTGGTGTGAACAGAGATGATTGAGCCATGCAAACAATGATGCACGTGAGGGCATTTTTCAGGATTCAGGACACGTTGTGCGTGGCCTGTGATGTATATACGGAGCTTTGTTTCACTTGCCTTTCTGCAGGGACCATCTGGGCAGACAGACAGCAGTAGGCCAAGTGTCTCAGCATCCGCAAAGCCAGCAAGCCAGCAACAAGGCAGGCATTAGCCTCGCGGTCCCGCTGTGCAGAGCTCAAAGGTGTGCCTGCAGCCTGCTCCCCTTCACCCTGAGCCTCTGCATCATCATTGCTGCCCCTGCCGAAGCCAAGCCTGCCCGCCCCAGTGCTGCTGCTCCTCCTAATCTTGGCAGAAATGCTGCTCTTCACTGGTGGTGCAACAGCCTGCCCTGCTACTGCCTGTTCAGCAGCAACAGCTCTGGCCACTAATGAATGCAGCAAGCGGAGGAGGGGGCTGCTGGCTGCAAGCCATTTGGCTGCTTCTGGCGTGGTACTGCAATGGTGCTCTGCAAGCAGATGGAGGCAAGCTAACCATGACACCTGCAGATCACCTCCCTCCGAAGGCCCAGCACAACCAGCACTCAAAACATTGCACCCTGCTACATCTGCTGATCTGCCGCCCTGAGAGAGCTCCTGCACTTTGTGGCCATTCTGCAAGCTCTTAATCAGCTCATGACTCTTAGTGCTGCTCTCTATGTCACCTTTGCCTCCTCCTGCTGGCAAGCCGAGTCCGCTAGCTGCGTCACGTGCTGCCTGCTGCTGCAACTGGTGGCCACCGTCACTGTTGCCAGCCCTGATGCAGCTGGGGTTGACAGTTGTGAAAAGATCGTGCACAGCCTCTGCACATGTATGCACAATGTGCGAAGTAGCAGCTACATCTAGAAGAGCAGGCAATGCAGCCTGGGCACCACCAGAAGGAGCTGTAGCTAGATCACGGGATCTTGCTGGCTGGCTTGCTGCTGTGAGCCCAGGCACCAGCATAGAAACCACCTCAAGAGACATAAAGCAAGCTGCGGCAGCACTCCCTTCTGCACATGCTGCTTTTGCCATAACTGCCACAAGCCCTGCAAAGGATGAAATCGGCGACTCAATCAGAGGGCAAAAACTTGGTGTTTATTGCAGGCAAGTGAGGGAGGGGAATTCAACGCTGCATTCTGGTAGCTTTCTCCCATGTACAATGCACCATGGTGCGTCCGGCTTGCAAGCAAGTAGCCTAGTCAAACCCTCCACCGTTGTCCTGGCGCCTGTCCTGTGTGACTTTGATATCCTGAGACATCTACAATGCTAGCCATAACACTACTCACAAAACCTTTAGGATCATAAGGGTGCTTGCCCTCCAGTACCATTATATGACATATAAGTGTGCTCAACCTCCAACAAGCAACTCTGCAGCAGATTTGCATTGAGGCCCCTACCTGCTATGTGCAATGTTAGAACCACGCACCATGCCTCAGCGCCTGTTGCATCAGCAGTGGCTTTACCCTGAGCACCTGCCAGGGCGCCCTGACCCGTCTCCAATGTGCCAAGCACAGGCATATGCTGATGTGCAAGGCATGTACTGCTGCATGCAGCCTGTGTCCCCTTTAAGTGCTGCTCTTCGAGCTGTGTAGAGCTTGATTGGAATCCCAGGAGGATGTGTAGCAGGTTGTGGCGTGTCTGCAGAGCTCCTGCAGTCCCATGCTGACGTGCCAAGTGGAACAGTGCTGCTGTGCAGTTGGCACGTAAGGGAAGAATCTGCGCTGATAAAGCCCCTGCATGCACCACCACAGAAACTCATGGCAGCAGCGTGCTATGCCAGGATATATCGGCTTGGACCAGAAGCATTTGGAATTCAGTTGTCACTATGTCTGGTATAACACTATCAGGATATGAAGTGATTTCAAGTGCTTCTGTTCATGCTAAACTGCAAAGAACCTACCAAGAAGGGTGCTGAGGGCATCTTGCTGGGCCCCAACTGCTGCTCTTCCTTCTTCAGTGGCTGATAGTCTCCACAGCAAGAAAGCAGCAGATGGAGCAGGCCATAGCTCAGCAGGCCCACTGTAGCTGGTCTGGTTGCAGGTTACAAGCTCCAGTAATGTGCTGATGCAAGGAAGCAGGTCTCGGAGCCCATCCTTGCCATGCTTTGCTGCCAAGGCCAAGAGGTGCACAACAGCAGAACGCACGAGAAGGTCCTGCAGAGACATGATCCGTTATGCCATTGCTTTCATTACAGCACGTAGAAGATGCTCAGGAGTATTGCCTTCTCTGCAAGCAGGGCCACAAGGCGTATCTTCTTCTCCTGCAGCTGCCTGAAGGTTGTCTGGTGAAGCCTGATGATGGAGGCTGCTTGTGCGCATGCTGAAATCGTTGTCGCAGGATTCTTAATCTGATAAATTATTCCGGCAAGCTTCTCTTCAGCCATGTCCCCAAACAAAGTAAGCGTAGCTCAGCTACATATCAAGTTTTGGCCGACAGGACCACCATGGCGCGACGCTGCCTTCCTTGCACCTGATTCTCCCATGTCTGGTAGACTAAGCGATGCAACCACTCTGTAGGTGATAAACGGATTCAATGCATGCCCTGCCATAGCTGAAAGGCTCAAGTCCGTTGGGACGTGGTTGACCGGTTCTGGGACTGGTCGGGTCACTCGGCACCTGCGTGTCACTTGTTGGGGTTACCCTTGCTTTCGTGAATCATATAAGTGGCAAAATGCATGGTACTCTGTAGTATCATTTAAGTGTACTTAGAATTGTATCCTTGTCTTCTTGATCCTTATCCAGTTTGCGCAAGGCAGGTCCATACGTCACGATGCGGTAGAGATCCCTGGGGGGGTTGTGTGGAAGAAAGATCATAGTCACAGACAAGAACATGCTCTCACGAGGGCCTTTCTGGAACGATGTGCCCTATATACTATTGCGCTGTATCTTATTGCTTATGCTGCCGACCCTAGTTCCCCGTGCATCTGCTGCGACAGCTGGTGAGGGTACCCGCCTTGCTCAGCCACCATGCTTACTGGCATGTTCATATATTTGACCCTGCTCTAATTGCATGCAGTGCTACCGTCATGGCAGCTTGGCCGCGCCTTTGGTCCCGCTGAGGGAAATGCACAGTGCTTCCTCGAAGACTGTAGAGCTAGCCCCTTCATCGTGCATGCTTCTCGCACAATCAACACGAGCGACGGAGAGACAGCAGCTTGCTTTCAATTTGTTGCAATTGGCTGCTGGGCTGCTCCCAAGGGCTGCTGTCCCGAGGTTGCACGCCGGTTCAAAGGCATGGAGTTTGCAGTGAGTAAGTGGGAGATCAAGGGTTAAGATAGAAGACGAAAGCTTATCACAAACTTTATTCTAGGGGTTGCTGTGTCACTGCACAGGAGCCATTACCCATTGCTGGGGATAAACTGGCGTTGCTTTCATCATCTTTGCAGGAAATGACATTTGTAACCTAGAGGCACCTTAGCACAAGGCATCTTCTTGCAGCTGCTTCCTTTGCCACAGAAGGCAAACGGCTCTAAAAGTTCCTTTAGCTGCTGCTGGGGTATGCACATGCCTCACAGATTACCCAATGCTGACAGCTTGACACAGGGGCAAATTATATGTCATACACCCGGGTCATCGTCATTGAGCACGCGCTGCTTTAAGCAAGCAAACGACTCTGTTTGATGTGGCCTGGCAATGCAAGTACGCTGTGCTCACACAAGACGCTTGTCAGTTCTATTCCGCTGGAGGTGTCCAATGCTTGCTTTCATCTCGACATCTCATGTAATGCACTTCCCATTGCAGTGTATATCATCAACGAGCTGCCATTGTGCTTGAAGCTATGACACAGATCCAACATTCTGTTTTCTTCAAGCCATGTGAAGCATTAGAACCTTAAAACTGTCCTTCCGGAGCCCTTATCCAGTCCCCACCCCTTCTGCTGGTTCTTTTGCAGATGAAGGCTGCAATACGTCTGCAGGTGGCGTGACAGTGAATGGCATCCCTCTGAAGGACAGCACGGACTGGTACTGGATACGAGATGCCACTGGAGGCCCTGTGCTGAAAGTCACCAATTTAGGCTTGGACTTCTTCGACGTGGGGGATGCTGAGATCTGTATAAAGCTGAATGGCACCTGCAGCTCATGGTCTGAATTCTGTAGATATGATGGAGGGAAGTGCCAATATAAAGTGCTTGGTGGGAGAGGGAAAAAGAAGTGTTGCTTTGACTGCGTGCTGTACGGAGGGGGGCCTGGGTCTGGGGGTGATCCTGGGGGTGGTGGAGGGGGTGGGGGCGGAGGGGGTGGTGGAGGGGGCGGCGGCGGAGGGGGTGGCGGTGGGGGAGGAGGCGGTGGCGATGATGGTGGTGGTGGCGGGGGCGGAGGTGGTGGTGGAGGTGGGGGCCAAATGGTAAGCGTTAAGCGCACTCGGAGGTGGAAGGCAAGCAATGGGGTGACATATGAAGAAGAAGAGGAGATAGTACGTATGAATGTGGGGAGTGGAGGGAAGAAGAATGCTACTGTACTAGTCGTGCCGGCAGCTGTTGCCGACAGTGAAAGCAGTGGCAAGGCAGAGGGATCAAGCAATAGCAGACAGGAGCAGCAGCAGCAGCAAGGGCTTGCCCCTTTTAAAGTGGAGGTACCAGTACCTGGGGGCAGCATGTATTATCCTGGACATGGGGGATTTACCTGGAATTGGCGGAGAAGGTTGATGCGGGCTTTGGGCCTTGACCAACCTGGTGCATAGTCTGCATGCTGTCTGAGCGAGGAGGGAGTGTTAGAGACCAAATGGAACTGTACGTCAGAATCCTAGATGTTGGTTGACCTTGTGCAGAGGTGCCTATTGGTGAGGGAGGTAGGGACAGGGCGTCTGTGATGCAACGGAGCCTTCAGGCTGTCAGCAGTAGACTGACAGAGTGTATGCAGGGCTTTGCAGCATGGGTGATGGATCTTTGTATGTATCAGTTCATTCTCATCAACTTGTGTTGGTTGATGCTAGTAGAACTGGAAATGACCAGATCTAGATAATGCTTATGCAAGGCTGTGGTACCAAGTTGGCATGCCTCTGACTTATATGTAGCATCAGACTTCCCATGTGCCTGTTGGCGGTTCTTTTTCAGGGGGCTGTGGTTGTTGAGTCCACCCATGGCTCTATCAGGATGCTTCATACACAGACACTCACAGGTGTTCTGCAAGTTCCTTGTACTACCAGGGAGTGTTCCTTTGTCCATGGGACGGACAAGAGAGGTGCCTGCACATGGGTGCAAGTTTTTAACCGAGTATGTCCAGCTTTCAGGTGGGATTTGTATAGCTGAGTGTGCACAGCCCGCAGATGATGTATCAAGGATCTTATTGTTGCATGTGATATGTATCTGTCACTGCACAGCATGGGCTGGCTGGCAGCACCCGCCCCATGACTTTGTCCAGTTTGTTACCTCTTAAGTTTCTTGAGACAGCTTAGATGTTTGTCTGTTTGACTGTTCTTTTGTGTTTGTTCATATGAATGTATGTGGGTCACCTGCTGTGACAAGGATAGTACATTCATTGACGTCAAGGAGCAGTCACTTGTGATACAATGGTGCTCATGAGCTTTGGAGGCTTCTGGAAGGGGTGGGGATAGATACCCTCTTGGCTTCACCCGGGGAAGTGTATGTGTGGATGTTGCCACACCGGTTGTGCTGCACATCAAAGTATGGGGTAGTATCTCACTGCATGGTTTTTGGCCGAGCAGCCCGACTCTGAGAAGGCGGTTTGTTTATGTGGCCCTATGAGCCTTGATTGGCTCCAAAGATGCCCTCTTGTTCTAGTTGGTAATCTGCTAATTTGATATGTGCATGTTTGCCGTTCGGGCGGGCAAGACATACCGCTGCCGGGGCGGAACGGGGATCCATTGAGTAAAGGTATTGTTCAAAATTAGCCCCTCACTCAAGGGGCATCCCACAAATTAGCCCATTCACTCGATATGTTACCATCATAAATGCCGAATTCATTCTGTTGAATTGGCCGACCCGGGCGGTTCTACATAGTGCCCAGGGACAATTTCAGGCGGTTATAAGAACCCATCGCTTCTCGTTTCCAAAACGGCGAATATGTTCGGTTCGGACGAAGTGAAAAAGACTGGAAGTACTTACTATAGACTGGAATATGCAGATAGAGCTACCCGCCTGCCAGCACTTGCACCTCCGGTGAATGAACACTACTGTGCCGTGTATGTGCCGCGCCTCTGCCGCCTGCACACCACTCCTTGGCAGCCCACAGGATATCTATGTCACCTCCGTCGTCAGCAGCAACCATAATAGCCTAAAATTGTAGGGTTGGTAAGCCTTCGGACCCAAAAACACACCATCGGGCGGATGGATTGGATGACAAGTGCTCACAGCAGACAGACCGCCAATTAACCATCGCTACCCCAACATGCATCCACTACTAGAATACAAAGCCTTAACAGGGCCCAGCAACCCCACCAGCAGCAGGAACACATCCTGCAGCACCTGCCTCCAGCTGCAACCAGGACCAAAACATCACGAGACTAAGTGCCTCCAATATGATCAGCTGCCGCGGTCCCACAGCTCCACTCAGCAGCATTGCCAAGTACTTTCAATCAAACGTTCAAAACGCACTCTGCCAACAGCCAAACAAACCCCCTCCAGGCCATAAACACAAGGCTGCTCCTGACCACAATCATGAAGCCACACTACCAATGGTGGCTTTGCCCACACACAAGCTGAGGTGTGCACACCAAGGGGAGCAAACAATTTGACTTGTAAAAGCCAAGTGCTTTGCGAGCCGCTTTGCAGCAGCAGCGGCACCTGCACGAGTTGTACGACTGCTTAATGGCCTCCCGAGCCCTACCCTACCTGGGCCCTTGCTAGAGTCTGAATACCGATATGTCTTTCTGGTCGTTGCAGTCGAACCCCCTATGGTTACTACTGCAAGTCACCCAAGACTACCGGAGAGAGCTCACTGTGGCGCTGGCAGGAAGGCCTGACGAACTGCAGCGGTGCTACATACCCCCCTGGGAGAGAGAGAGAATAACGTGGCAGAGAAGCGGGGAAATCCCTTCCTTCATGCGTTAAGGGAGTGGGCCCTTACCTAATATAGATAGGCCCACTACCATTTGGAGCCCAGAACACCCCCTGGTGTCTTACTGCTTCCCACCATCACTACAGATTACATATCACCATCAATGAGCATCACATGAAGTCGCAAACCCGTAAATATGCACGCCAATGTGCTCAGCAGTCCCTTGTGCAGCAGCACACTTAATTTGCGTCAACCAAACGGCCCCGTCAGTGTAGCGCCAGTGGGGGCGGCGCCACCTGCAAGGAGCCAACTTAGGCTCCAGCGGCATTTCTTGTCCAGGAGTCTCACACTTTCTGCCATTAGCCCTCCCTTAATCCCTTGTTAGCCAATGTACATCAGACCAGCTCAGTTCGACTTCCGACCCTTGACCAGTTTGACCCACTCAACAGCAAGCAAGCAATTTCTGCACAGGGCCTTGCTGAGAAAACCTGTCGTCTTAGTTGATGCAGTCTGATCCTATGATTGCCTAAACCCTAAACCTTAATCCTAAACCCTAAACCCCTAAACACCAAGAACCTAGACCCTAAAGCCTAAAACCTAACCACACTGCTGCAAGCCACCCAAGACTATCGCAGAGAACTCACCCACCACTGGCAAAGAGACCTGACAGCTGCAGTGGTGCCACCCCCCTAGTGTTTCAGTGCAACGCGATCACTACTATCGCGCTTGCTTGTCCTCCCCACGAAGATCCCTGCTGTCCCATGACTCTGTCCACAGCTGTTAAACCCAGCGATGAGGGCCACACAAGAGCCTCAACGATAAAAGAATGGAGAGTAGAAAGTCATACTTGAAGCACACACAAGACCCATGCCATTTTGCTCACGGCGGAATACACACCTCTTAATCAGACCACAGGCATTCACCCTGGGTGGCTTATCAAACTCTCTGCATAACCCTCACCTGTCATTCCCAGCTCTTCCCCCATCTGCTTCAAGTCTTGCAACACTCCCTGGAACCGCTGCCCCTGATCTCTCTGCCAAACTTCAAAGTCCCGGCCCAACCTGGAAGCCAGCTTACGTGCAAGGTGCTTCCCTACCAAACCCCCAAAGGCAGACATCATGGCTGGCTCAGACCACACAGCCCACAGACAAAGACTAGACCCCCAAAATAGAGATGCGTCTGGGCGTTTTCATCCAAACCATTGTATGAAGCTTTGCAAGTGGCAGCAGCAATGGCAGCAGCAACTCAGTGGCTTTGTGCATTTCTTTAGCTTCTCTTCCAAGCCACAGTGGCTGAGTGTGCAGCCGCTGGTTGAGGCCGCGGTCGCCACTACACATCCTGCTGCTAAAGTCAAGGCTACACTCAGTCTTACAAGCCTCCTGCAATTGCTCCAACTTTTTGAAGTTTTGACATACAGCTCTCAACTCCTGCCAAAACATCCATGCTGGGTCGTAGTACAGCATGCACATATAATCTTCCCAGTTTATTTAAATTTCAATGGCCACCCCCCTCCAAATGAATAGGTCTGCACAGAACACGCTCCCAGGTTGCGGTTCCCAGTGAACTTCATGATCACTCCCAGACCCTAAACCCAAAAGCTCCTGCAGAACTTCGCATTTATCCTGGATACAATTTTGGCGGCCACTACGTTGGCTAAGATGCTTAAGTTGGTCAAGTTGTTTCAGAAAGGATTCAACATCTCAGCTTGTTCAGGCAGACCATCAACCAGCTGCTCGACTTCATTGTGAGACTGTGGTTTGCAGATCTAGTGGACGATGTCATGCAGGTGACTTGTATTCAGCTGCAGTGTTGCAGAACCTCAGTCGAGGCCAGCTCATAAAGGAAACTGATGGACTGGGCCCCCTCTGCTACGTCTACTGAACAGAATATCATAGTAGCCATAAGATTCAAGCTCATCATCAGCAGCAGTGCCAGCAGCAGAAAAGCAGCCATGGAGCGCCCACGGCGATCCTTGGGGGTCACAACAAGGTTTATGGATTGCCTCCAGCCGCTCGGTCATCTGAGTGCGCCAGTCCCAGCTTCTTTGTGACTGGCCTTCTGCTGCTGCTGCTTCTGATATTGCTTGCCGCCCTTTAGCCCTCTTCTGCCACTGGTCCCAGATCTTGTTGCTGCCGCTCCTGCTTCTGCTGCCACCGCTGCCGCTGCTGCTGCCTTGCTTCCTCAAGTGTCCTGCCCCCACAACAGCCCTTTCACCCAATGGATGCGCATCAGCGGGTCTGTAGCTCTCAAGCGGTCTGCTGCTCTCAGCAGATGCTTCCCCCTGCCGCTGCTCCTGCTGCTGCCGCTGCTGCTGCTGCTCCATTTCCTGCTGCTGTTGCTGCTGCTGCTCCCGCTCCCGCTCCTGCTGCTACTGCTTCTGCCCCTGCTGCTGCTGTTGCGAATAAGATTCCCTGCTTCAGCTCCCTGGCAGTGGCTCCCATGTCCACTTAGCAGCCTTCCGGTCCGCCAAGAGCATCAGCCAACGCAGGAATGGACTCAAAAGGAGCAGACAGTCGTGGAGGTGGCACTTGAATGCAGGAGCTGTGCAACACCCTACTTCTAGGACTCTGAGGCTCCGCTGCTTTCCTCATGTGGCTGCTGCTGGTTTGGGGCTGCTGCTACTGCTGCTGCTCCTATGTCTGTACCTTTGGACGTACAGCTGCCATTGTCCTGCCTTGCTTGGCCTTCCTGATCAACCATGCGGTTTTTTGGTCCTGTATTTTGTCCTGTGGTGCTCTTCGAAGGCTGTTGTGTGGTTGCCTGCACGCATGTCACTGGCGTGACGATAGCCACTAGGTGCAGGAGTGCTATCAGGGTCACCCTGAAGGCCTGAACCTGAACCCGTTTGAATTGGGGCTTCCCATCAACCTGCAGTGCGCCATTTACGAGTGTCAGGTACGAGTGACAAGGGTGGCAGGTGGCCAGGTCAAGGTGGTTCAGCGTCAGCAACTCTAGGAAACTGGATGGAAGGCAGTTCACCGGACGGGCAGCTTCTGCAGTTCTTGCACTCAACGGCCCCTCACAATTGTGCGCGCTGAACAGTCTCAGGGAGTTGGTGAAGATCTTATCGAAGGCCAATAATGCGTCCAGGGACGAGAGGTTCCGAACTCAAAGTCCAGCACCGATGTGATGGCAATGGTTTAGTATCTGAAGGAAGTGAAAATTTGTTTGCTGAGACAAGGCTGGTTTAGAGTGTAACACTCTCCTCTTAAGGGTATCAACTCATATCATATGTCCCAAACGGGCGGTGGCTTGACTGGAGGAAACCGATGCATGTCACTTGGGATTACCGGAAGGACACGCGGGTGCATGACTTCACACAAGCTACAACAACGGCATTTACACGTTAGAAATGCGACGCCATGTGCAATCATTATCTGCTACGAGAAGTGAAAGCCGGAACGAAGTCGTCTGTCACCTCACCACAGGGATCAATCAAATGAAACGCATCACACGCAGAACTTATCATATAGATGGGCCCACCAGTCGTACCATTCGGAACCCAGAATTTGGTAATTGGTAATTGGTATTGGTAACTGACACATAAGGGCTGCCAACCCTGCACTCACGGCAGCCGCAGCGCAGCAGGAGCATTGTCCAAATGGCACCAGTATCACAAACTGCCTGAAACTGCCACAAACTGCCCTTGAAGGATGCAGCAGTTTGCTGCCCTCATGCAGGTAGGGCTATCGCGTCAATGAAAGCTGATCCTTCACGGCATCTTCATCACGCCCCGCCAGCCCCCATCAAATGCAGCAAATTAGTCAATGCATCTACCCGTAGTCTGATGCAACCTCTTATGCTCCAAGCGGCAAAGCCCGTCACAATCATGCAGCAAGGCGACGTTTGCACGTCAGATGTCAGCAGTATGTATGGAAGACGCGGGCACAGCACAAAATAAATCAGCACCACTCCCACCTGCCCAGGTTACGGGCATGCTGCCAGCTTCCCCGGCAGTGAACCATGCCGTGAGTGGGGACACCTATCACCTTTCATAAGTAATGGCACAAAGACCAATCAACATACAAGGTACCACAGCAGCCGCAAGATGGTTGCGAGAGTCATATCTATCAGCAGATCAAACAGCATGCAATGACATCATGCACCGTCATCGTCGTCATTATCACTTGCAACTCCTACAACATGTACAACGACCTGACATTCTCTACAACAAAACCCGTGCTGCCCTGCAAAGCCTGGGGTTTCGGGTCCCCAATGGGCCGGCACAGTGGGCGCACACAAGGCAGCAAACCGTCTGGGGCTAAGCTCCTCCCGCCCTTGAGTGCTCACAAGTAGTGCACCGTCAACAAGAGGCCAAGCAGGGTGGGGAAATGATATAATAATAATATCATATATGTCTGATAATTGTTATGCACATAGCTGCAAAGCACCGTCACAAATGCACTGTCACAGCCAGAGCAGACAGCAAGCTGAAGCTCAATCTCAGCTTGTAGCTACTGGCAAGTCCCTCCACAACATGCCATGGTTACTAGTTACCACTTGTTCACTGGGAAGCCCTTGATGTATTTGATCCAATAACAAAAGCCACATATTTACACGCCGGCACTCACCCACCAGAAGAAGAAGAAGAGCTACGCCAGGCTAGTTGAGTAACTGAGGCTGAGGCGGAGCCTCTGCCAGAGTCCCAGCCTGCGTAAGTTAAGGGAGAGGCAACTGAGGTCAGGAGACCTGGCCTCGTGGCCTCTACCATGGGACATACAAAGAGTTGGGCGGGCATCTCGCCCACCCACCAGTGTTATTTGCGTTTGCGCTTCCATGGGGCTTTTTTCTCTTTACTGTGTTCTTTCTTTTGTTTGGTTGTGTATATCCAGTGGAGCAGGTTTGTTGTTTTGAGGTGAATTGCCCTAATCGTTGCCTTAACGTCCTGTCCATTCACGCCGAGAGCGACCAGGTGGCTGCTAAGCTCCTTGTAGATGCTGCCAGCTACGCCTATGACCAGGGGGATGTAGTGGACGGTTGCATTACGATCCGCTTGTTGAATAGCACTGCATAACCCTTTGTGTTGCTCCACGGCTTGCACCAGTTTCCCTTCCTTGTCGGTATCCCTACAGAACTTCAGCTCCACGATCCAGTACTCGGCGTTCTGCCCATTAGCGGCGGGCTTGTATAGCAGGGCGTCTGGTATAGTCTGCCTTCGTACGAGTCCCTTTACGTCCACGGGCATGCTAGCTGGCAAGGCTGTTTCTGGGATCCGGTGGGGCTGCGTCACTAGTCCCTCAGCACTACAGTGTGTGTCACTTCCGAGGTCCATCATCACCACGTACCCTCCCTTTCTGCCCCTCATGATAGCTTTAAGAATCAACCGACCTATTGCATTGTGCCTGTGCGTATAGAGCCTACTGAGTGCGGGGCATCCCGAGGCTGTGTGGTGGCAGCCATCCTGTTGTCCGCACAGCAGGCAGTTGCTATTGTCGGCGTGTTTGAACCAGTAGGCACGTTTACGGTTGTATAGTGTGCCACTACGGTATTTGAGAACGGTCTTTCTTACTCCAAGCTTGGTGGTCCCGTTCGTCATATAGCGGCTACTTGCATGCTCATCCCTGTCACCGGATGTCCTTGCCCAGGCTTCGAAATATATCGTATTGCGGTTAGCTTGTCCAAGGCGGCAGCGCTTGTGGCTCAACTTCTTAAGATCCCCCTTGAGGTCCTCAAGTGGGCGTTTGGAGATCACGGGCTCCTTGGCCTCGGATGAGGTAGGTGGAGATGCAACATCATTGAGGATGTATGTCTTCCCTGTGATGTCATTTCGTACTGCTCGTTCGGCGTCGGCCCTAGTCATCCACCTGTTGTGTTTACCCTCTTTGCAGACTATGACTCCCTCCTCCTCATCTTCTTCTGCTGGTGCATCAGCAGTGGGGCTATTTGGCTGGTTTGGCTCTACGGTTTCCACAGGCCAGTACAGGTCAGTCCTTGAATTGCTCGGCACATCATATTGATGAAGCTCAGCAGCTGGTGCGCGGCCTTTAGCAGCAGCTTTGGCTATTTCATCTGCATGTTCATTTTTAAGACATTTTTAAGCGGATACTGAAACAAAGACAGATAACATTATACATTATACATTATACATCGCTCTGCTTGGCGGTGACATGTCTTTTTTAGGCATGTTACCGCCGAGCCTGTAAAGTGAACTAGTAGGGAGTTTAGAACTCGGTGAAGGCAGCTGGATCCCGTGTGTGCGTCCCTGTCTCGTCCAGGGGGCATGCGCGCCAGTTGCAGCGCACAGCTGGTCACTGAGCCATGCAACCGGGTCAAACGACCTCGCAACGTGCACAGCAAGAGGCATGGGCCTGTTGAGCACTTGCGATTGCTTAAGACGGGGTCCGAACGCCTCAGCTTCGTGAACTGCAGAACTTTCGGCAGTGACGATGCTTCGGTACAGAGCAAGCTATCCTCTTACGTCATGCAGCTGTCTCGCCTTGGCGTTGGAGCCTGTGGTGTTGCTGAAAGCAGGATACCGGGTAGTGGATGTCGTAATGTTACGAAGGACTGGCAGTTGATATGGTCCGGGCTGCCAGAGGGTCAGCCACGGCAACATGGGGTGGGTCTGTTTCTTAACTCGAAGTGGTCCCGTTGCCTAATCGACTGGTCTGCTGTCAGTGAGCGAATCCTGGTAGTCCGTGTGAGAATCAGCAGTGGGATAAACGCCTCAATCGTGGTAGCATATTCGCCGACTGATACCGAGTCCACCCCTGAGGAGGTCAAGGAAGCTTTCTACCTGCAGTTGGAAGCTATCTTGGCAGCGCTGCCTTCCAGGGACATGCTAGTCCTTCTGGGTGACTTCAACGCCCAGGTTGGCACTGATCCAGAACCGTATGGGGGTGTTATGGGGCCTCATGGCTTTGGGAAGCAGCAGCCTTCAGGGAATGGTGAGCGACTCTTGCAGCTGGCTGGTGCCTTGAACCTTCGCTTAGCCAACACCTTCTTCAAGCACAGCAATTACCGGACTGCTACTCACAAGATGGTTAATAGAAACAAGCAGGATGTGCTCAGGGTCATCGATTACATAGCTGTCTCCAAGCGGTTCATGTCAAGTGTGACAGACTGCAGGGTCTTTCGCAGCTTTGATACAGGTGGCTCTGATCATAGAATGCTGGTGCTTACGATGCGCCTCCGCTTGTCAGTGGCCAAGCAGCACAGTGCGAAGGGACAGCCAGCACGGCCCTATGACTGCAGCCGGCTGCAAGAATCTGCAGCAACTCAGCAGTGCTTTGAGCTGGCAATGTCTAACCAGTTCAGCCGTCTGGTAGGGGCTCAGTTGCAGAGCGCACAAGACGAATGGACACAGCTAACAGCGGCAGCCAGCCAAGCAGCCCATAAGGCTGGTCTAAACCTCAAGCCTCAGCAGCGGCGCCGAGATTTCGCTATATCCGATGCGACCTTGCAGAAGATTGAGCGGAAACATGCAGCACATGCAGCGGTGCTGTCCTCTCCTAATGATGCTACCAGGGCAGATTACAGGGAGGCCAATAATGCTGCTAGGCGAGCGGTTAAGAAGGATCAGGAGCGGTACTTCAAGCAGCAAGCGCTGTTTGCGGAACATGCTCTAAAAGCTGGTAATCTAGCCGTGTTCCACAAGCATGTCCAGCGGATCTTCAAGGAGCAGCAGGGCAGTAGCTCTGCTGCTCCTACAGCTGTGCTAGGGGGTGCTGATGGCAAGCAGCTGTTCCAAAGCAGGGAGGAGGTGGTGAAGTGCTTTGCTGAGCACTTTGCTGATGTCCTCAACTGCCCTGCCAAGCTCGACCAGCAAATGCAGCAGACCATTGAGGAGTTAGTGCAGAAGATGGAGGCAGGGCAAGGTGCAAACCAGCAGAGTGAAGCAGCAGCTCAGCCACCTACTGTGCAGGAGGTTGAAGAAGCTGTCTTTGCCTGTCGTAATGGGGCAGCTCCTGGGGTTGATGGTATCGCAGCGCCTATGCTAAAGCTCAGTGGGACCATGCTGAAATGGTTGCACAGGGTCATTGTGGCGGTGTGGGAGTCAGGGAAAGCGCCAGTGGAGTGGAAACGTGCACTGTTGGTGGCACTGTATAAAGGCAAAGGAGAGCGCAAAGTGAGAGATAGCTATAGGGGGATAAGCTTGCTAAGTATACCGGGGAAGGTGTATGTCTTGGTCATTTTGGCTAAGATCAGTTCTCATATCGATGCACAACTGCTTGATAACCAGTCTGCTTTTAGGAAGGGGAGGGGCCTCACTGATGCTCTGTTCACCATACGCCAGGTCATCTCTAAGTCTGTAGCATTCGATCAGCCTCTATTCATGGCTTTTGTGGATTTGCGTAAGGCATATGATTCTGTACCGCGAGACACGCTATGGCGCATCCTGCATGTGTACGGGGTACACACAAAGCTGATAGAGTTGCTGATGGACTTGCATACTGGCACACAGGCTGCTGTTAGGATGGGTGGTGTGGTGTCTGAGTGGTTTGATGTGCATGGCGGGGTGCGGCAGGGATGTGTCATTGCTCCCTTGCTGTTCAACATCTACATGGACTTTGTGGTTCGGCAGGCAATGGCTCAGATGCCGGAGGGATGTGGGGTGAAGCTAGCCTATCATGCAGATGGGAAACTTGAGCGTGATGGGTGTGGTAGTGGTGGGTGTGTGGAGCTGTTGTCTGTTCTGCTGTATGCAGATGATATGGTGTTGCTAAGTCCCAGCAGGGAGGAGTTGGTGGTCATGCTGCAGGTGATGGACAAGGTTGCTGCTAGTCTTGGGTTGCGCATCAATGCAAGCAAGACTGAGATCCTGTCCATTGACAAGGATTGGAAGGAGGGGGATGTGCCAGTGCAGCAAGGACCAGAGGTGGTTATCAGTGAGGGTGTGGTAAAAGAGGTGTCACAGTTCAAGTACTTGGGAAGTGTGCTTGTGACTGATGGCAGGTTGGATGTGGAGTTGAATATCAGGAGGGGTAAGGCTGTGGGGAGGTTTAAGCAGTTTGAAAAGATGTGGGGTACCAAGCATCTGTCATTGGCTACGAAGGTGAAGTGTTACAAGGCATATGTGTTGCCAATTCTGCTGTTCGGGAGTGAGTGTTGGTCCCTGACCAAAGTGCAATCGCAAAAGCTTGAGCGGGTGCACTCTAGCTGCCTTAGGAGCATCCTGGGGGTCAGGCTGTCAGATCGGCACACCAATGAGCATATCAGGAAATCATGTGGGGTAGCCACCTTGTCAGCATACATCACAGCAAATAGGCTGAGGTGGCTGGGGCATGTGGGCCGCATGGAGGAGGGCAGGTTGCCGCATATTGCGTTGTTCTCTTCATTACATGGTGACATGACGAGGCCAGTGGGTAGGCCTCGCCATACCTGGGAGAAATGCGTGTGTGCTGATCTGAAGGTGCTTGGTCAAGATGAGGGGAGCTGGGAGGCTTCATGTCAGATTAAGAATGCTTGGAGGAAGAGGTTGTGGGATCTTACGCACCCTTGGGAAAGCCAACGGTTAGTGAGGTGTAGAAGGCGCACTAAGCAAGCTATTGATAAGCATGTGGAGCGCTATGTGGTGCCTTTCAGTGGCTGGGAGGATGGTGGTTCACCAGTACCTAGGTGGTGGGAGCCACCTCCAGCCCCTACTAGGGTGGTGCTTGATCCTGCTGCCTTCCCGCCACCCATGTGTGATGGAAGTGGAGCAGGTTTTGGGTTTTAGTGGTGGTGTTTGTTTCCCCTTGGTGTGCACGCCGTTGCATCTAGCCTCAGCTTGTGTGTGGCAAATCCACCATCGGTTGTGTGGCTTCGTGATTGTGATCAGGAGCCTTGTGTTTGTGGCCTAGGTTTGTTTGGCCATTGGCATTGCTGGTCTTGCGTTTTGATTGATTGATTGATTGATTGATTGATGTTCATTGCCCACTACACCTTGGTGGGCAGGGACCTTGTAAAGGTGGATGGGTTCGGTGCTGGCGCGGATAAGTGTATCTATTGCTTTGATGAGGTCTTGATGTTTGTGCTGTTCCAGGTCTTGTGGACGCAGGAGTTGTTTGCGTATTTGATGCATGGAGGTCATGCTGTCTGTGGCAATGAGATGTGAGCCTGCCTGGACTGCAAACATAATGCCTACTAACTCTGCTCGATTGATTGTGTTTTGGTTGCCTTCCCCTTGACTTCTGGGATTTATGTAGAGCTTCCTCTCAGTGTCTGTCTCTGTTGCAGGGATGTAGACCCCTGAGCCCAGCCCTGGGCTTCCTGCTGGCCAAGGGGTGTCATCTGGTAGGCAGCTGCCATCGGTGTATGTGAACTGAGCCCAGTCATATTTCAAAGGTGGGGCTGGGGCCAGGGCTGTTCGGAGGGTATTGATCAGGTCTGCTTTGGCTGTCTTTGGTTTGGGGGGGTTTCCCCTCTCATCCTGGTGGGTGCTTTGATCACATTTGCGTTTGCTGTATGCTGTCTCTCCAGGGTACCCAAGTATCTTGAGTTCTGACTTTGTAGGTGGGTGGTTTGTGGCATGCACAGTTTGTGGGCAGAAGTCTTGGATCTGATTGATATGCTTATCAAGTGGTAGGGTTTCATTGACTGCTTGTTGTAAGTCTTCCATGAATTTGTCCATGTACTCCTTATCCCAATGCGGGAAGTGTTTTTTGAACCCTGCCTGGTTGCCTGTGACTACAATATTCACGTCCCACCTTGGGTTTTTGGCAAAGCGCTCACCCATGCACCACTCCGTGGGGCGTTCAAAGCGGAAGTGTTTCCTAGGAATTTGTAGGATGTGTCTGCAATTTTCTGGGTAGAGGTCCATCCACCTCATATAAGCAGTTTTGTTGCTGTCAGTCCATGCAGGCAGTATGTGGATACCAAAGACTGGTTCGCTTGTATACTGTGTGGCTGCTACTGCTGTGGCTATGTTCTTGTTTAGATCTTGGTCTTCATACTCTGGGTTGTGCACGCCTGCTTCGGTCCACTTGTAGCGGTAGGTGTTCCATCGTGCTCCAAATAGTTGATCTCTCTTGTGTATGCTATAATAGTTGGCAAACTCAGGGCTCCAATTGAGGGGACTTGCAAATCTCTCGTGGGAGGTCTGCGTGTGGCGCTGTATCACTCTGTAAATTTCTTCTGGTGTTGCCCAGTGGTTTGCAAGCTTGATTTTGCTGTGGATTTTACTGTCAATGGTTGCTCCATCCTTGTATCGGCACATAAGGGCATAGAGCTCTTTTGCAAAGCTGCCTCCTTGCAGCCTTTTAACTAGCTTGGGTTTTGCTTCCTGTACTCGCTTGTACTGCTGATAGAGTATGGCAGCCCGTTCCACAGTAAGGGTAAACCTACACCGCCCGTCCGGGGTGTAGATGCAAGCCAGCTCGTGTTCTTCATTCCTTTCATTGCACCGCATCAGAATGGTGCGGATATACACTTCATGCTGGCCTGTGGGTTCGATGTCTGTGTGGGGGTTGATAGCCTCTGTGTGGACATGGAGTTTGTGCCTACATTCTTGACCAATGGTAATGTTGTATCGCGTGGAGTGGTTGGGGTAGTAATCACCCTGTTGTTGCAGAGAAGGCAGTTGTTGCTGTGCTTTAGCCAGCTGGTTTTGGGAGGCATGGGTTTGTGTCTCTCCTACCGGGGCATGCGGTTCTTCACCACATCTGCTGGTGTAAACAGCCCATGCATCTTCCCAGCCCGAGCTGGTCATGAGGGTCTCTTTGTCTTCAGAGCTATCCTCCCATGTTATCAATAGGTGTCTGACCTCCTTTGGCAAGGAGTCTTCTGTCCATTGGTGATGTGTACATTCATTGCAGTGCCAGTGTTGGTTGTCTTCAAGGGCGTTCTGAGCATGGCTTTTTGCCTCTGGTGGGAGACACTCAATATGGTAGGCCCTGTGGCAGGTGTCACAGACAATAGCTGTAGTATCATGCAGGCTGGGTCGTTTACATTCAGGGAGTCTGCTGCAGCATTCAACCACGCTATTCTGTGTATCGTCCATGATTTCCTCTGTTGTTGCAGCCCTTGCATGAGCTATCCTGTATCTTAAAATGTTCTGAGCAATTTCTCCTACCCATCCTTGCATGAGTGTGGGCTTCCACCGAACTACTAATTGGTCTTGCTGAGCTGTCCTTTCCCTCTGGCCCTTTATTTTGCGGTGTTGGGCTGCCTTAGCTACTCCAACAATCGCATCAATCTGATCAACATCGGCAGCATATCTTATGTAGAGTTGTTCAAGTTGTCTTTCTTGGGCGGTGGTCAGGGGTTGTATGGCGGTGAGTTTTTGGTAGGTCATGTACCCGGTGGCAGCCCGTGTATTAGTCCTGATTTGTTGAGGGGCATCCTTGAGCTGCCTGCGGATGGATGTGGGGGCACATTTGTTGCGACATTGCATGTTTTGTATGTAGGTCTGGAGCTCGCTGATTGTGTCCCGGGTTAGGTGAGGCTGCTGTTGGATTGCTGCCAGGCTCCATAGGGGTGCGCCCCTAGCATCTGCTGTGTCAACGACCTCGAGTGCTTGGAGGGTGCGTACGTGGTCTGGGTGGACTGTGTGTGAGTGTGTATTGGTTCCTTGTGTCATGCTGCACTTGTAGTCCTGGGTTGAGATTCCTGGCGCTTGTCGCAGCATATGGCACACCCTCTTATGTGCTGCTTGCTCTGTGGTTGTCAGCTTCTTGCCAAGCTTACGCTGTAATGCTTTTAGGTGCATGAGTTGGCGACCTGTGGGTGTCAGCAGGTGTTGCAGGCTGGTTATGCCTACTTTGCACAGCCTTTGTATGTCTCGTCTGAGTAGCGGGGGGACTGAGTTTTGGAGTTGATTTTGCACGCTTGTGATTTGGCCCAGGAGCTCCGCGGGTTCTGGCAGGCAGTACATCGGCTGTCCATGCCGCATGATGGTCAGTCTTAGGTCTGCACATGCAATTTGTTGGCGCAGCCTGAGGCTGTGTTTTGCCAGCACTGGGTGTAGTTTTGCTGTCATGTGATCCAGGCAGTGATGGTCCTGGTCCATCCTGGCGCGGCTGATTTCTCCTAGAGGTCCATGATCATTCAGGGCTGCCACCAGTCGTTGGAGGGCCACTTCCTTGTATTCAACTTGCATGGAAGGGCATCCCAGTCCACCTTTATCAATATCCTCATGGACAAAGGCTCGGGCAATGTAGAGGGGTAGGCCATGGGCACTTTTGCAGGCTCTGCTGATCAGAGAATCAATGTTATGTATGTCCTTGTCACTATATGGTGCTACACAGAACGTGTATCTGACTTTGCTCCTAATACAGCTCTTGATTGTGCGCATCTTTTGATAGACCTTGGCATTGGATGCTTTGATGCCTTTGAGCATGCTCTTGAGTGCTTCTATTGTGACTTGGAGTTGGTGGCTCCAGTCCATATGCATGGTAAATTGGACTCCTAGGTACCTGAAAGGCTTTCGGGGGTCATGGAACGTGACAGGCTGTCCTTGCACCGTCACAGACGAGAGGATGCGCTTTAGGCTGCTGCTGTCATAAGGGTCTTTGGGGTTGGTGTGATATCTGGCGCCAGTGACGAGAGTCTTATATATATTCACAATTAGGTTGCCCCATATGGAGTAGTTAGTTACTTTGTCCAGCTGCTTCTGTAGTCTAGGGGCTGTATGCGTCACCAGATTGAGGTCATCCGCGTATGTGCTGTCTGGGATATGTGCTTTGAGGCGGTCTACGGCCATGCTTTGTTTGTATACCCCAGGTATGTAACCATTGACTCCTACTCTTAACCACCTTAGGAGGGGTTCAAGATATACGATAAAGAGGAAGCGTGATAGACTGTCACCTTGGATGGTGCCTCTCTCCATAGGGATGGAGCTGGTGCTGCCATGGGGGGTTTTTATGGCGGTTGTCGCATTAGTGTAGAGGTTTTGTACTACATCTATGGCATCTGTGGGGAAGCCCAGGTCATACAGTATGTGCAGAAGTCTGTCATGGTCAATGGTGTCAAAAGCCTCTGTGTAGTCTATCATTGCGAGGTATATGTCTTGCTGAGTGAGTTTGGCATCCTCAAGGATCATGGTCATCAGTTCCAGCTGGTCTGAGGTGGTCCTTTTGTTTCTGAAGCCTCCCTGGGTGTAAGTGAGGATGTTGTTGCGCTCAGCATGGTCTGACATTGCCCATGTTATCATCCGTGTCCAGAGCTTGTAAATGGTAAGTTCCAAGCCGATGCGGCGGTAATACTTGAGCTCCAAGACGGTGCCCTTTTCTTTCCACAGAAGGGCTGTGGTGCTGTGTTTCCATGACTTTGGAGTGCAGCTTGATGCCCACATGAGTTGGATGAAGGCATGGAGCATGCGCTGACCTACTGGGGGGAGAAGCTGTAGCATTTCATTAGTTACCCCGTCAGGGCCGGGGGCTTTTCCGTGTGATAAGGTCTTGACACATGCCTGGTAGGCCTGGGCATCTTGTATGTGAGAGTGGAGCCAATTGTGGGGTGCAGCTCCTGTAGTAATAGCTGTTTCCAATTGGAATCGGTCAGTCGCACCCTCCTGTGCCCACGGGTACTGGCGAGGGGCCTCACTTGGCATGTATTTCCCAGTTTTTATTCCAGTTGCAGAGACCATCTTTTTGGTATAGTACTGTTCTATGATTTCCACAATGGCCTGTGGGTCGGTGATCAGCCCCTCTTCTGTATGTATGGCGTGCAAAGCTGCAGAATTCCGTCCTTTGTATTGGCCTGTGATGATCTTGTTCCCTATTTTTTGCTTGTCATCGTATAGCGCCTGCATTTTCCTGAGGTGCTCCTGCTGGCACAGTTTAGCATGCTCTCGGTCTATTGTGCGGAGTTCCTTACCGAGGTCTCGCTTAAGCTGCTTTAATCCTTCTTCTGGTGCTTGTAAGGGGCTGGCCTCCTGCAAGGTTTCCCACTTTTCTTTAAGCATGGGTTCCACGATCAGGGTGGCATCTTGGTGCCTGATTGCTGTGGCCACTTGCTTGGTATTTGCCTTTATGCGCTTCCTTGCTTTGGCAGTGCCCCGAGGGTACATATGATGTCCGGCCGGATTATGTTGAACTGTGGGTCCACTGTTCAAGGCAGTGTCTCTTACCCCAGTGAGTAAGTCGATTATTTGGTCTCCAAGAGCATCAATCAGGGCCTGGATTTCTTGTTGGGACTGGAGGCCTTCAATCGACGGTATGGGGGCCGGCTGCGGAGGGCTTTTGGCCGATATGCTTGCCCAGTGGGGGTGGACGTCTTGCTGCAGAATCTGTTCCAACCGTTCGCAGAGCTTTTGAATATCTTCGCCGTGTTGCATTTCAATGATGTCTCGCAGGGTATTGGCCTCGTCCAGCGTTAGGGGGAGCTTAAGCTTTTTGGTGTCGGGAATGGCAGGGGGTCTATCAGGAGGGGGGATCATGTTGAGGGCCTGGTATGGGATGTCCACTTGTAATACATCATGATCAGTGGTGCTACCGCCCATGTCAATCACAGTGCATTGAGCTCCTGTTGTAAGTTGTTTGTCATTGGTGAAGAAGTCATCAATTCTGCTTGCTGGCTCTTCCCCTGCTCCTTGGCGCCATGTGAATTGTCTGGCTTGGGAGGCAGTGGGGGGTTCTAATGGGTGGAGCTTGCTTTCTGTGATCATGTGCCTGTGTTGCCGGTCTGTGTGGATACAGCAATTGCTGCGCCTGTCGGTATTGGCAAGTGTGGCATTGAAGTCGCCACCAATTAGGATGTAGTGCGGATCGTCTGTGCTATTTGCTTCTCCACTAAGAGTTGCCAATGTTTTATAGATTTCATCTCTTGTTTGCTTGTCTTGTGGCTGTCCTGTGGGCATGTAGACCCCCACCACGTCTAGCGGAGTAGAGCTTGGCACACGAATCTGGACCGCTTTGATGTATCCTTGTAAGCTGTCTGGGGTTGTAATAGGCACAACCATGCCCAAGTCAGGGAACTTTTTGTGCAAGAGGATGAGCACTCCTGCTTGTGGTTCATCCTCGCTATTGTTCTTGCTGCTGTAGTACTGGTAGTACCCTTGACCTCCCAGTCCCTTGCTTATTGACTTTCTGCTTGTCTTGGTGGCTTTTGTTTCCGTAATGATCAGTACCTCTGGTTTGTGCTTGTGCAGGAGCTCCAATATATCAGCTGTGCCTGTACCGAGGCCCCTGATGTTTAAGGTCATTATTGTGAACTTGACTGCGTGCGCTGGGACCGGGCCCTGTATTCCGGGTGATGTAGCTGGGCTTTTTGTTACCTGCAGGTAGGTGGGGGGTTTGTCTTCGTCGTTAAGCGTGGGGGTGGCGTGGGCTGAGTCTAGAGGATGAGACTTTTGCGCCAGGCCAGGTTGTTGTGGGGGATACAACTGCTCGGGTGCAGGCCGTTGGGCTGACTGCGAAGCATGTTGTCTACTGTCATGTGGTGCAGATGGCTCTACAATGCTTGGGACTGGTTTTGTTTGTTCGGTATAGGATGATGGAGGTATTAGGGCATCGTCTTGATGATGGGGTCTTAATTCCTGGGCGTGATGCGGCATTGAGAGTGATGGGGGTGGATCTGGGGGAGGGCCGCCAGTGACTGCCTGTATGCAGTCTTGCGACTGGTGGCTTTGCAAGGGGATCTGATCATGGGCGTCTTTTGGAGCTGGTCTAATCAGGTAATGGCAGATGTTGTGCATATTGAGGGCCTCAGTTGTGGTGCTAGCAGCTTTTGGGGCTTTGTCAGGCCCTTTGTGCTTGGGAGGGGGCAGTACTTGTTGCTTAATCGGGGAGGACTTAGGGAGCGCTTGCAGCGGGTCATTTGGGTCTTTGTTCATGCAACCTATTTTGGGGGCTGGTGGGGTCGGACGGGTGCCATCGTCCGTAGTAGGGACTGAGTAGTATGTTGTGCCGTGTAGGGGTTGGTGCATGACCTCCTGAATGTGTGTTGTGGGCTGTGCTAGCTTGTGGAAATAGTTGCCTATGTCCGGTGTACTGGAGCTGTGGGCATTTGGGTTGGCTGTCTTTGGTGCCTGGATGTTTTGTGGCTTGCTGGGCTGCCTGGGCTCCCTGGGGTTCATTGGTGCATGTTCATCCACTTTATTGATGGTAGTCTGAATCAGGCCTGCACGTTGTGCTGGACCCTGCCGTGTGTTCAGGTGAGGGAGTGTGTTGTGGTTTCTCATAGGGACACGATCTGCTCGTGCTTCCTCCCGTTCCAGTCTCTTTTGATGTGCTAGTAGTTCCTCGTCTGTGAATTCACAGGAATCTAGCATTCTGCTTTCTGTGCATTGTTTGATTATGTACAGAGTGCCATGGATATTCTTCCAGTCGGCCTCGGTCATGATTTTCACCTGGTCTGTATGGGCAGCCTGGTCGAGGGAGTCAACTAAATACCAGTCGGGTGTAGGGCCATTGTCAGTCCTTCCCTTTCGCACAACTTGCCAGTGTCTGCTGCCATTTTGCCCAGCGAATGGATCGATTGCATAGTTTATCATGAAAGCCTCTGCCTGGTGTAGCAGTCCTATGATTGCTTCACTGGAACTGCCCTTTTGCAGCTGGGCATGGCCAGTTACCACTTGCATCTCCAGAGATTCAGTGCCTTCGCAGACCCTTCTGCACCAGAACCAATAGAGGATACGTTGTAATGCAAGGTCAGAGTAGTTACCCGTTCTGGAATAATGACCTCCTTGCTGTTCTTGTTTGTCCTCCCCTGCAGGCCAGGTCGCTTGAAGGTATTTGGTGACCTCTGGTGGAGTGGCAATGGCATGTCCTACCATGGCTTCTAAGGCGTGTATCCCACAGTGACTGGCAATTTGACGGCACACTCTAATCCTCAGTGGGGTTGCTGGCCTCCAAAGACTGTGATGGTGGCGTGTGTCTGCCTGTTTTTGGGCTTTGGTAGGTTTGTTGTGGGGGTGGGAGTGCTTCAAATCGGCCTGGGCTATCTGTGGTGCTTTGTTGCTCTGTGCATGGTTCTGGCGCGTGCTCTTTGGGAGCTGTTTAGATTGTCTTGCTCGGGCTCGGGCCTGTGCTATTCTCTGGTCCCGGGCGTGGGCTCGTTCTGTATCCTCTGCGATCCATGCAGCAGCAGGGCGCGCAGTGGGGCCTGCTTTGGTGAGCTCAATTCCTTCTAGGTCTACATAGTCCATGTGACTTCTGTTGTCGGGGGCACGTGTGTGTCTATGTCTGTACAGTAATAAGCCAGTGGAGTGGTGGAGGTAGGCGTCAGCCGCTATGGTCGTGCTGATTGTGCCATCAAATGCTGCCCAGTCTGCTTCAGTCAGTTCCTTTATTTTGTGTGATGTTGCGTAGGGGATTGAGTCCAGGCAGTACCATTTGCCGTTGATAGGGCTGCGTTTCCAGGATATGAAGTGTCCTGGCTGGTGCAGGAACAGTGCATTGCAGCCTTGCGGTGCTAGGGCGAGTACCCGTGCCTTTGCTGAGGTAGTACTGACAGACTGTTGTGGGCGGTTTTGGGGGTTCTCCAGGACAAGAAGGGTTAGGTCTATGGTTGTTGTGTAGTATAGCAGCTTGTTAATAGCCTCCCATCTGAACCATCCGTCGGCATTGCAGTCAGGCCTCTCGCCGTCTGCTGGTCTGGGGACTTGTGGGTGTCGGAGTAGTGCTTGGGCTTCATTTGGAGTGATGATTGCTCTGCCTGCCATTGCATTTAGTGCGTGCAGTGCACAGTTCCCGCGATCTTGGACTTGGCAGTACAGTCCTACTGTTTCTGGTGTGACCCACAGTGTGTTTGAGGAGGGAACCTGAGGCTGCGCATCTAAGTGATCCCGGTTGCGCATCAAAGTTTCATCGCACGTTCCGCTGGGCTCTTCGTGATCGATCATTATAACATCTTCTTCCTCACTGTCAATCATCATAGCCTCTTCGTCCTCATTTTCACTCATTATAGCATCTTGTCTCTCATCATCAGGTTCAAAGAGGGGGTTCACATGGTACTGGCGATCGTATCTCGAGGTATGCAGGGGTCGTGCGACATGTTCTGGCTGGTGGGCATGTGGCGCGGGTGGGTTCTGTTTGGTCGATGCCTTAGTGCTGGTGCTGCCAAGGGCCAGTCCAGGGACTGCTGCTCCAAGCATATCATCTATTCGTCTGCTGCCATGCTCCGGTTTTGGTCTGCGCTTGACTGTGTAAGGGGCATTCGAACAGCGCTTCTGTGTAGTCCTGGGGATCTTGCCTCCGCCTTGCATGCTTGGCAGAAGGGGAGGGACAGGGCGGAGTACTGCCATGGTGCGCTCTGTACTGCCAATAACCCCGGGTTTCTGCACCGGACCCTTACCAGAGATCTTGTGCTGCTGTTCCTGCTGCTCTGCTCTCTCTGCACCTTCTTTGCCGTAAGCATCATCATTTGCTGGCCGATCTGGGCGGGTAGTGAGCGTCGTGCATATGTGAGCTGCCTGAGCAGTGTCATGGCGTCAGAGGGTAGAGCTCGTGCTGGCTCAAGCGGTCTTAGTGCGTGTCGTGCGGCTTTGGGCAGGCGTTTTACATATAATTTCCGCTCATGCGAGCTTGCTAGGGCTGAGATTCCAAAATGTTCCAGGAAATAGTCTGCAGGGAGCCAGGCCCATTGTTCGGGCGTTACACGGAGCTTGTTTGCTGGCATCAGCCCTTGGCCTGCAGGAACAGCTGCATACAGATGGGTGTCCACTGGGTCCTGGATGATTGAGAATGTGTTGTTCACCCATGAGGGAATCAGCCGGTCCTGCAGTCTGGGCATCACCAGCAGGTGAGTAGGACAGTACACCCACACAGTCTTTGGGGCAGCATGGCATGGTTCCTGGCAGCATGCAACAACTCGGTTCTGGTGCAGTGCCATTTGCAGCAGCTGCTTGTAAGTGGTATTGCTAGGAGGGTTAGTATCCTGCGGAATTTGGCAGTAGCTCCTTCGGTTGTGGCCTTTAACCTCAGTTTGGGTTTGGTATTGGGGCAGGCTGCATTCAAGATCGCTGTGAAATGTGTAAATCTTGTACGGGCTCGTGTAGAGCTGTAGAGATATAGGCCGTTTTGGATCCGAGCATGTCATGATCTGCACATTGACATGCCCTTCGCTGGTTTTGAAGTCAGCAGCAGTAAGGTCAACCCTCAGCGGCTCCGCTTCAGTGTTAGTTGGTGTGAGCTGCAGCCGTATAACCACTCTTTCGTATTCTAGTATGGCAGTGTCCTTGAACCGCATGGAGTAGCAGTGCATTCGCTGTGCTCGCCCAGCTGCCATTTGGGTGCTCCGCTTGTCATGTCGTGCTCGAGCTATCTTCACATAATGCCAGGGACTCCTGGCTACTGCTAATTTATTGCTACTTGACCTCAGGTCTGCATCTTTTGTAGGAGTCAGCTGCATTCTGGTGCTTGCTGTACATGCCTTTAGCTGATTGTCATCCTGCTGTCTCTGATTGCAATTAGTACCCCCCTTTGGTTTTGAGCAGTATTGTAATGCCATTAGAAGCATACTTGCATTTGAGTACAGCACACATGCTTCCAGCAGGTGCTGGTAAAAGGTATCGCTGCAACCATGATCAAACATGCATAGGGCTGCATTGTTCCCTTGAGTTACCTGGCTTACTGAGGTTGTGTGCTGCCTCCTTGTTCGCAGGGGGAGGTAGTTGGGCTTTGTTAAGGAGCCAGTCTTTGGCGTGGTGGCAGCAGAGCTGCAGCTGCTCAGGATCCTGTGCTGGGTGAGCACTTCCTTATCTCCAGTTGCTCCGTCCGCTGCGATGCTGAGGCTGGTGGCCTGAAGAAAGGCTGTAGAGGCTTTGCTTAGTCTGCCAAGTCCTGTTGGGGAGTGCAGCATTGGCTGGTTCGCTGTGGGCTGCTTAGGCGTCGAGATGGACGCGATGCGCTGCTGGCCTGGTTCTGGGCTCGCTGCTGAACTTCTCATAGGTTCTTTCTCTGTTTGTTGGGGGCATTCTTGCTGCATGTATCCAGTCCTGGTATCAGCATTGGTATCTGCATGTTTTGGCTGCTTTGAGTCCCGTGATCCCTGCTGGTTGTTCCACAGTGCGGTCTGGTCTGGCCGGCCGGCCTCTGGCAATGGTAACTGGACGCGTACGGTCCCTTTATATGTATTATCTTGTGTACAGCCTCGCGCTGTGTTCTTTGGGGTGTTCAAACTGTTTTCTGGGTTCGCGCCCAGATGCCCTGGCTCGGGAGGGAGCCCATGGAACGCCTGTCTATCCATCCGGACTCGACAGGGAAGCTCACACAGCGCATCCGACCCTACCTGGCTAAGGATTGGCTGCCATGCTGCTTCGTCCAGGGCTCCGCCCTTTCGCTCAGCCGCAAGACATGCACGCAGATGTGTTAGCGTCTAAACAAAAACATGAAAGGTAACTACTCTCCGCGGTGGTGTACTACTCACCCACCAATGATCACACATGTGGCAGCATCGCAGGTGCCCTGAGATTCCCAATTCATGTTACACACTTTACCAGTATGTAGTGATGCACATCTGGTACTCCAATGAACCTGTTCAGTTTTCCAGCCAGTCCAAAGTGCATTGTAAACCATGATGCCTTGTAGCTTCTGGCCGCAACTATGCAGTATTATCAGATATTGTCACAACCCTTATTACCTTGATGGACCGCCGGCAGAGGATGTCCCTTAAATTTGAATCCTCCTAGCTGTGATCCAACACCAGTGGTGGCAGACTCTGCTGCTCTGTGTTTGGTCTCAGACGGGTATGTATGAATTGACATTGAGACCTCCGGCCATGCATCAAGAACAGTAAGAAGGCAACCCCGCGCTGCATAGCGGTGTCTGGCACTCACAGCAGCAAGGAAGACCCCGAGCAAGGCAGAAAACTGCTTGGCTTGCTGTTGACTGGGTCAACTGGTTAGCGCATGGCAAGTCGAAATGGGCTGGCCTGACATACATTGGCTAGCAAGGGATTTAGGGTGGGCTGGTGGCAGCCATTGTTTGAGCTTGGACAGGAAATTGAGTATGCCGTTGGAGCCTAAGTTGGCTCCTTGTGGGTGGCGCTGCCCCCACCGGCGCCCCGCTTTGACGGGGTCATTTGGTAATTGGTAATTGGAAGACGCCGTGCACTCTGATAATAGGTGGCCGCTGCTCCCTGGCCCCACCCTCCTCCCACTTCAGCAAAGACTTGCAAACCAGTGTAAGCTCTCACGATATTTACTGTCATGTATCCACAATTACGTCTGAGCCTCAAGTCTTCATGCAGCCACACCTGCTGTTGTATTTATCGCTTCAGTCATGGGGATCCCGCCAGTCCTAAGGCAAGGTGTGTGATCACTCCTCAACCCTGGATATTCTTGGTGAATGTGAAGTGGAAGCCCTTTTTGTCCTGGGCCTCGACCTCCTCCTTGACCTCCTCCTCGACCTCCTCCTCGACCTCCTCCTCGACCTCTTCCTCGACCTCTTCCTCGACCTCCTCCTCGACCGACGCGTCCTTTCCGTCATGACCATTGGCGTGGACTTTGGTGAATAGAGGGAACTTGAAGTCAAGGATCTCAAACTTGTGGAAAGGCTGCAGGCATGTAGAGAACAGGGGTGGCAATGATAGTATTCAGTGATACGGTGTCTCCAACTGATGCAAGTTCGCATGTTTGAGGGCAGGTCTGAAAGGCAACTTACTGCAGCAATCGTAAACAACCACATGACAGGCATTTACGGATGCTCCTGCACCGAAGGAGGCCCAGTATATACATGAGCAGCTTACAGAGCAGCTAGCCGTTGGGTAGCAGATGGCTATGTGTAACTTAAGTGATGAGCAGGATAGAGGTGCACACGAGCTGAGAGCGCCGCAGACATGGCATAGGGACCGGTTCCTTGATTTTGGACACTTGGTTTCTACAAGCACCTAACTTGCACAATGCTGGACCGAAGTATTCGCTGCATTCTTTGATATATGCTTGCTTCACCATGCATGAGTGGTACACACACAAGGAAACCAATGATGCACTCAGGAAGTCAGTAGGCTGACAGACATACATCACCCACGTCAAAGCACTAGAGTTGACAATTAAACTAAACGTTTGTGCTACTGCTGATTGTGCAGCAACCAGTACTCAAAGCATATTAGTCCTTTCCAGACACCTCATCCTCATGCATAATCATCCTTGCTTGCCTTTCTGCACGGGACAGGTGCTCATGGCTATCTAGTCCGTGCTACACGGAGGCAGCTAACTAATACCATCAGGGCGGGCGCCTGCCCTCTAGGGCTTTTCGACCTTTGAACTGAAATTTGCCGCCTTGAGGCAGGGTATAGTACTGGCCACCAACTGCACTGCAAATATATAGCCGTGGCCCGCAAAGTCCCAGGGCTGCAACTTTGAAAATTGCTCAGTTATCTGCTGTTGCCAACTCACTCGAGCCGAAGAGTGACACTATATAAGTCGAACCTATCCCTCCATCCATGGCATGCCACTCACGTGCTTTATTATGGGGAACTCGTGCCAACCGAACTTGCTTCCACCCATCAAAGCCCGAGACGGGCCGCCCTGGCCTGCATGTGACAAGTAATGAGTGAGGAGAGGATGGATCCGTGAATAAGCATTAAGGTAGGCTCAAGGGGCATGCAGGCAGGGCCGGGGCTGGACCTGGATTTCTATTTGTAGAGGTACGAGAAAAGCCGCAAAGCGCTGGTCGGGCGACTGTGGTAGCCTCGTAGGGTGATGGGCACAATATGTGGCACAATATTTGAGCGAGATCATGCATGGTCTCATATCAAAGATACCCAGGTTCAGCAACCTGCCTTGCATTGCTAAACGTACCGTCCTGAAGCCGGTTCCAGGTTCCGGTTCCAGGGCAAAATGTGCTCAGTTCCGCGGTTCCAGCGATGCCAAACATGTCAGTTCCTGGTTCCAGCCCTGGGCCACCCTCTGGCCAACATGTCACATGCTGGTTCCAGCAAGTTTATTACAAAGTGTAGAGTGCTCAACTGAGTGCAAGAATAGCATTTTTCATTGTACAATTGGTTGTAATAAGTACAAATCATCGCTGGCTTCTGGGGCTTCGCCCCAGACCCCACCAGGGGGGCTGTTCCTCCCCCCTGGACCCCCGCCTCCTGCTTGGGTCCATGCTGCGCATCGACATGGCATGGTCTCCCCCAGAAAGTTTTGGTTCCAGAGGCCTTGTTCAAGTCTAGTTCTGGTTCCAGAGGAGGTTGTGGAACCGGCTTCAGGACGTTATAAACGAGCCCTAAAAGGACATACTATGTGGCAAATCGCTGTGGATCACAATTTGCTTGGGCGGCCCCACGCACAAAAACAAGGCGGGACGCCCATGACAGAGCCAAATTGGCTACTATGGCCCATAGGGGTTCCCTCAATGCAGATTACCCCTGCACCTCTAGGCCTACTTAGTGTGCGGGGCCGCTGTAATATGCGTTTTTTCGTGATCCGTACATACCTGTGGGCTCAGTGGGGCCCCTGCGTACGGCATTGACAGCCAAAGGGGCGGCCAGCGCCATGAGGGCCAAGAAGACAGCGATCTTTGAAGCCATCTTGAAGACTATGGCCCGCTGGGATGGCGGCTAGCTATTGTCCTATAGAACAGGAAGGTTTCCGTGTTCAATTACACAGGAAGCGGAACTGAAAGTGACTGAGGCTGCTGATCGATCTTGAACGTGCTACAAGCAAGCTGCAAGACAAGTGAAGTGAGCCCGTCGTTTGCCCGGAGCAGGGGCTACGACGTTTGCTAGTAACGCCTGCGTTGGACAATGCTAATGGTCAGCGCACGCACGGAACGCGTGCCCGAACATGACTCAGGACCTTGGAGCAGCTGGGGATGCGCGGCCCCAATCCGGCGTCATAGGTGACCGAAGGTCAGACATTTGAGCCGGTAACTGACGCTGTCACATTGGCTTCCCCAGCCGCCCCGCCAGGCGCATGGCGGTCCGCTCAAGCACGCGGCTAGGGCGGCCACTGACCGGCCATAACTACCTTGGAGATCAGCGGTTCCAGTCGGGACTGCATGCCAGCGCATTGTCAGACACTCAGCTTGTACCGCAGCAATACGGCCTAGAAGGCTGGCGGACGACATGACTGGCCTTAAGAGCATAGTCAGCAGCCCACTAGTTCATTCGGCGGATCGACACCGGCACCAGTGTCCGGCATCAGTCTCCCCTGTCTGTGCCGGCTACTAAACTTCCGCCAATCAAGCACATCTCATGGTGCTCACAGCTGCAAGTTAGGTTGGCTCCGTTACGGGCGCCGGTGTGGGGCCAACTTGTAATCTATCTGTAATCTGGTGCAAAGACCAGATTCAGGTCTCAAAACTATAACCACAGAGAGAGAGAGAGAGAACTACGCAGAGAAGGGGGGGAAATCCCTTCTTGCATATGTTAAGGGAGTGGACCCTCACCTAAAACATTAACCACATGACTGTAACAACTGATCCACTCATCAAACAAACATCATTTAAAGGTCATTGACCACGTTTAAAGCCTATGAGGCATACCTCTAGCGGTGTACAGCACACTGCAAAAAAGGCCAAGCTGTCAGCTGCTTGAAGGTGCCACTGGCGCAAAGTATCACTCCCCCCACAGGGCTTAACAACAGATTACAGATTACAAAGTGGCCCCACAAAGGGGGCGCCCGTAACAAACAAGTCCCTGCAGCTGTCTCAAAGAACATAACCAGAACATGCATGGGCTTGCCATTGGACACATGGACCCTGATGAGCACAGCAATTACCCATTAAGCAGTCACCAAAAGTTAGATCAGTCCCTGTCAGAGGAATAGCGGCCATCCAGCCGTACTGTACTCAGCCATGATAATGTTTGCTGCATCTAATGGCAATGTTGTAGCTCATTATCCTTGGTAATGTTGGAGCTTATTATGCATGCGTTCTGCTGTCCTCCATAGTAGTGCACAGCCCCTAGACAAACCCATGGGTATCCAAGCACTAATGCAACAATATCTAGTAGTCCATTGTGAAAATTGTAACCTCAGAGTAACCTGCAATCCGCAGAGGGTGGAACAGCAGCTCTGACAGGAACGACAACAGATGATGTCAATCATGACTCAGATGCACCATGCACATTGATGCGCATGGTGGCAATGCATGAGCACATATAAGGAGATATGCAGCCGTTGCAAATACTGAAAGAGCCACTGAAGGTGGCCCCGCGCAATCAGAACCACGGCTCTCAACAATGCTCACATTTCAGACACAACCACAACAGTGTGACCGACATGACAGCATGGGCTAGTTATAACCCATATGATATGATAGCAGTACTGTAAGTGGAAGGAGGAGTGCTATACAAAGAGGGCAGGACTGAACCTCTCTGGACAGTGCATGATGGCTTCAGCCATCTTATTTAACATCTGATAACAGACAGCACAAATTCCCTAAAGTACCAAATGCACCCTGTCCTGCAACAGTCATAATCACCAGCTCCTAAGCAGTTCCAAGCCCTTATTGATCATCTCTAAGAAAGCCGAGCAGTGTTGAGCTTCTCACAACAATGCACCAGCACCAAACCACACACCAGCCGCAAGTGCCAGTGACCAAAGGTTACACCTCACACCAGCAGCAGCAGAGTAACCAGGGGGAGGACCTTGGGCAGCAAAAGAACCAGCTGCAGCAGGGCTGCTGCTCGTTAGCTTCTCAGCCGCACTGGCATCTGCAACAGGACCAGCAGCAGCTGCAGCATCAGACTTGCTACTGCCAGCCACGTTACTGCTGCTGCTACCAACGCTGCTGCTGCTTGTACTGCCTACAGGAACGGTACTGCCACCAGTGTTACTGGTAGTGACGTCACTAGAAGGTCCAACCAAGTACGCAGGGTTGTATAAGTCATCTGTCACCGGGTCAAAGCTCGGGGGCAAAGCAGCAGCAGCTGCTGCTCCTGCTGGCAAATAAGCCGCATCTGTCTGCTGAACAGACATGTCCCAAACCACGATGTTATCGATACTGATGACACTACCCGCAGGTACAGTACCCATGTCAATCTGTAACCTGTACTGCCCAGCGACTGCAGGTACTGCAGCTGCTACCCGCACAAGCAGCCATTCTGGCCCGGCCACGAACTGCTTAGCTGTGCCCGGCAACTGCTGGAACACCCCATCTTGCACCCAGGACACCCCCAATGTAATGTCTGCAGATGATTTGATTTGGAACCAAGCACCGTAGGACTTCCCTGCAGCTAACGGGACAAAAGGCCCAATAACCTGCACATGCCACTGAGCAGTACCAGGAGTTGCAACTGTCACAGTCAAACCATATTGACCAGTCAAACCTGGTCCAGTGGCTGCAGCATCTCGGGTGACAGCAGTAGCAACAGAACCGGTGAAGCTTGCCATGACATAAGGACTCTGCACAGCCTCAAAGTTGAAGCTTGCAGCTGTCACAAGACCGTTAGGAAGGGGGTACCAAGTCGCAGGCGAGGGCAGGGTTGCTGGCGTTTCAAACCCTGACCACACCATCGTGGCGTCGCCGACAAGGATATCGTCGATATGATAGACTGTGTCCTTCTCTGCTGTGCCGGCGTCGACAGAGCAGAAGTAAGCACCAGCGGTCAATACACCCACATCCTCGAGGACAATTTGCTGCCAAGTGTTAGCAGTCAACCCTACCTCCATCGTACTCAAAGTCCTAAACGTCCCATCCTGCAGGAACGAAAGCTTGATGCGAGCTTTATCCACGGAACTTCTCACCCAGGCACTAGCGGAGTATGATGTTCCCGCCTTGAGCGTCACCCGGTTACTAACCAGCTGAACATGCCACAACTGGGCACCCGGTGTCGTCACTTTGAAAGAGGCACCGTAGCTCCCCGTCCAGGCCGCGGCAGTGTCACGCATTTTGAAATCAGCAGCTGCCCCGCCATAAGTTACCCCAGCCCAGGTTACGCTGCTCAAACCCTCAAAACCGGTGCTGATGTCGGTGACCAATTTCAAATTGTGAACAAGAGGGGTTGTGGGGTAATTGACGTTCCCTGCCTCGGCCGCGTGCGTCAGCTTCACCCAAACTGCTTCCGTACATGGGATGTCACCATTCAGCAAGAACAGCATGTACCATCCAGCCGGTGCGACCCTTCCCCCGGGCGGTGGCATGAAGACGGTTGCCTCATCCCCGCTGACCAAAACCCTCAGGTTCAGCGCACGTTGGTTCATGTTGTACTGATGAGTGACGGCACCGGGTGACAAGAGTGACGCACGGGTGACACTACCCGTGAACTTCAGTGTGAGCGCAGCACCCATGGGGACAGTCGGGTTCCCACCAACGACACCGGTAATGACAGGCCGGGAGGCGGAGAGAGGAGGGAGGGCATAGGGAAGCTTAAACCGCTCTGCTTGGAACTCATGCTTTGGAGGCGCCGTGATGAAGCATGTGTCCACACAATTTTCTGCAGAAAAACACAGCAGCAGTAACAGCCAAAGTCAATCAGGGTGGGTCGCACTGCGATAGACTGCAAAACAGGCCAAGAACACAATGAACTCAACCATTCCCACATTCTTGCTGCAAGAATACCATACGGTAAAATCAAGATCTTCTAGATGGCCCAGTGCCCCTATGAACCCCATCATCAGAGACGCTCCACAACACCAGAACTAGCTATCCAGAATGAAACAGTACTGGTACCAAGCGCAAGTCCTCTTCAGTCAACCACTTTGATAGCCTCACAGAATAAACCCAGGTTGTCCCCAAAACCGTTTTGCAGCTGATACACCAGACTACTGCAACCCTTCACTACATCCCCTTGAACCCCTCTTTCCCACTGTCCCTGCCCTACTTGCCTGTTAATCCTGCATTCGCCACCTGCAGCAAGTCCCAGTCCACCCCCTCACCCTCCCTCCCAAGCCTAGATACACCCCCCCTGCCCTTCCTACCCACAGATGCCCCTCCCCTCTCCTCCCCTTTTCACCCCATCTTCTCCTCTCCTCGGCCCCCGTCCCGGCCTTCCACATTCTCACTACCTTGTCACGTTCTCTCGCCTTGCTCAACTTCCCAGCCTTACCAAAACATTTCCACATAATAGCAGTCTTGACAACACCGGCAGCAACAACTCCTCCTACCCACCTCAACCCATATGTTTTCCCCGGTAAACCCTCTCTTCCTGCACCCCTGCACTGCTAGTCCTGCATCCGTCACATTTTCTTGCCCCCCCCTTCATTGATGCCCCATCACCCTGCCTCCCAGTCCTACACACAGCCCTTCCCCCCGCCCTTCCTACCCCCAAAAGCCCGTCCCATGTCCGGCCCTCACCTTGCTCAGACCCCATCACCAAAACATCTCCGTCCGGCAGCAGCAGCGCCAAACTATGGTAGTACCGATGTATCCCACTCGCCGCCATAACCTTAAACCGTGACCCAGCGGGCTGAGCCCTATCATAAACCCAAGCCTCCAAAGCCGCATCCCTTGCAATCCCACCACCCCCAGCTCCCCCTCCCGCCTTCCCCTTCTTCGCCCCGTTTACGATGAGCAGCTTCCCGTTAGGTAGTAATACGACGTCGTTCATGTTACGAGGCCCGGGCATGTCTTCTGTTTCCCAAGTCATGCTGTTGTTGAGGACACGGCGAGGGTCCAACTTTAAGAAGTATGCCTTGCTGTTGGCAACTTCACTGCAGGGGCATGCAGCTGCATTGAGGAAAGGAGGAAAGCAATAGGCACTTTGTTAGTATTGACTAGCAAGGGCAGGTACACCAGTAAAGGGTGGTTGCAGAGTATCGGAGTACGGTAACAATAACAAGCACATGCACAAGAGTTCCGCAGCATGGGTGCAGAGGATCTGATGATGGCCAACAGGCCGAAATGCGATAAATGGCTCTGGCTATGTCTCTTTAGCTGCGACTTTGAGTATCTTACAGAGCAGAATGGCAACATCACTAACAAGCACAAGCAAGGAGCAGCATGGTTAGAGTACTGATAGCAATGGCACAACAGAATATGAATGATCACAGAGTAAGCAGAGCCTTTCAAAGCAATGAGTACGGAGGCTAGGGACAACAGCCACAACAGTCACAACAGTCGGGGAATTCGTTTAGCGAGATGACGCGTGACCTCAACAGCATGCATCATGTCTCCCCCCCTGGCATGCACTTCACGTTCGCTTATTTCCATTCTCATCTCTTCATTCAACCATTCATATTAGATACATGAAACACAACAATCACAGCAACATAGGAGATCACAGCTCAGTACTCAGCTTCAGATCTTTAGCTGCAATAACTGCAGCACAGGCAGCTGATGGTCTCCCTGTAAGGAGATCTAGAAGGGTTCGGGCATGGCTCGAAGGCTGGGAGACGCACACGTCTGACCCTCCCCCATTCATCTCCCCTGCCCCAGCCCCCATAGTCAGTTCCACTCACCTCCTCGCTCCTGGGCCCCTCCAAAACTGCAATCTCAGGTGCCCACCCCCTATCATAGCTCATCATCAGCGTGCTCCTCCTAAGCATGCCTAATCCCCTTGCAGCAGGCCTCTTTCTGTTCATAAAACATCATTTCAAAGCCCCTACGGGCTGATTAAAGGCCCAAGAATACCTTTAGTTGGGTATCCAGCACGACCATCTCACCTCAACTCACTCCTGTCCCGCTTCCAAACCCTCTGCCACCCCTAACAACTTTCATTACTTGTGCCCCTCCCCTTCTCCATCCCCCTTTTGTGGCCTCCCTCCTCCTTTCTTAGCCCTTCCCCAGCCCCCTTTTAAAGTTTATCTTCCCAGCCCCGCACCTGTCCGCAGTCCCCCCTCACCTCCTCCCTCCTGGGCCCCTCCAAACATTGCAATCACAAATGCCCACCCCTTATCATAACTCATCATCATCAGCGTGCTGGTACCCATTCACAAAATTACCTTCCCCGCGCCCCCCACTCCCCTGTCCCCCCCCCCCCAACCCTCACCTCCTCCCTCCTGGGCCCCTCCAAACATTGCAATCTCAGGTGCCCACCCCCTATCATAACTCATCATCATCAGCGTGCTGGTACCCATAGCAGACATGGCACCACACCAGCCAGGAGTGGGCCAAGGGGGCAGACCTCGGAAGCGACGCATCTGGCTGTCTGCACCAATGCTCAGGATTTGACCCCAGTTGCAAGCAAAGCTGTAGATTAAGTGCTGGTCTTGGGCGGTGGAGTAGGGTAGGAGGAACATGTTGGGGTACAGGTTGTACCTGGGCAAGAAAGGAGACAACCAAAAAAAGCCAGATTAGAAGCGCCGGTGGAGATGGGCACGAATCGCATGGGACTGTCTGTGCCAGTAAGAGAGTGTGGCTCCGAATGCAAGCAAACCCATACGCTAGGTCCTATGCCCCCTCGCCCGCTCAGCCCCGTTGGTCGTGGGCTGAACCAGAAATGGTCTTAGATGCAAGGAAAGCTGTCAACGAGTTGTTGGTATTGTGCGATGGAGCTGGATCACAGGGGCATGTAGGGCTAAAGAGTATACCTGGATCTCCCCAGCTTCTCCCCCCCCCCCCCCTTCCACCTTCCCAGCCCGCCTCCCTCTCCCCTGCGCCCTCCTCTTCATTTCCCTGCTGACGTCCCTCCTTGCTTTTCCCTGGCCCCTCCATCTCCGCTCCCCTTCCATTTTCCTGCCCCCTCCCCTCCCATACCCTCCTTGATCTTCCCTGGTCCCCATCCTCCCATATCCCCGACCTTCTGACTCTCTCCCCTCTTCATCCATCTCCTTGCCCTGCTTGCCCTTCCCTGCCCCCTCTCCTTTCCATCCTCCCTCTTCCTGGCCCCCTCCCCTCCGATCTCCCCACCCTTCTCTCGCTCCCTTTCCCTTATTCTCTCACCAGTCCATTTGCAGCAAGTGTGGGTGTTGCCCACTGGTGACCAGAGCATTGTTACCAGGATTAAACACCTCAATATGAGGTACAGGGGGCCCATAACCCGTGGCATAACCACCAGCAATAATAGTACGATCATCTGGGAGTTGGACCTGAGCAGGATACCTAAGGAGGTTTACATTGCGGAAGCAAGAGCAGCAGTGGCCGTGGTCAAAGGGACTTTTGTTACCTCATTCCGTGAAATGCCCTAGCACGACGAGGTGAAACAAGATACGGGTTAATTGCTGTTGTTATGCAGCCAGAGAGCCTTCAGTATGCAGCTAGAAATAATGATGACATGTCCGTAGACATCAAAAGACAGTCACAAAAACAATCGAAGGTGCTTACTTGGTGTGGATTCTAGCACCTAAGGTGGTTTACAAGGCAGAAACCAGAGAAGCAGAGCAGGATCCAAAATGCTCGGTTGATGCACTGTTAAACATTAGCCCATCTAGCAGTGCTGGAACAGGCAGGGCACATGGGACAAACTGGGACACATGCTGAAAGTGCAGTGGCAACTGGAAGCAAGCTGCTTGAATGTTGCGGCCTCAAAGCACATAGCAAATTCTGCAGGAGCCAAAACCAGCACTGCCCTGATGCAAGGCCCCAGGTTTCAGGTCCCCAACAGGCCGGCACACCGGGCATAGAAACTTTAAGAGACCGTCTGGCACTGGGCTCTTTCTTTGCTCACAAGTAGTGCACTCTCAACAAGAGGCCAGGCAGGGTGGCAACATGCCACATCTTCAAGACCGTCCCCATCTAGATGTAACTAATGCACTCACCAGTGAGGATACACTAGTGACACTGGTGACACCTCCCAAGCAGTAGCAGTAGGTCGCCAGTAGCGGATGCTCTTCAAACCATCTACCTCGTAGTCATCAGTGGGATCACCTGCCATGAGGGGCCAAAGGTACAAGAATAACAGAAGATAGATAATTACAATAACAAAATATATCAAATTACAAGAAATTCACATATGGTACTATATTGAATGTATGCAACAGCAAATTATAGTAATTATTGTTTTGTTTGCAGCAGCAGCAGAAGGCGCAGGTTGTCAGGAGCAGCTTGACATAAAGCTACATTGTTACATCTACGCTCTCTTCACCATAGCGGTGTACAGTTAAGGAAGTAGGCTTACTACAGTGAGGGCACCAGCCTCCTGAACACGACCAATAGGAGTTAAAGAGCCTGATGATGCTTTAGGAATCACAAGTATGTCCAGCATGAAAGCCTGCTGTTCAGGGTTCAAGGGACTGACAACACTGTCAAAAGTGGCTTGGCCATTTCTCCTGTCATGTTGCATGTTTGCCGGGAGTGTTTCTGAGAGGCCTTGCCCCACACACCTCATCCTGATCAAAGAACTTAGGGAAAGCTGGCCTGGAGAATACATATCAGCTTGATTTGCAAGCTAATCATAGGAAATATGGCTCCCTGTTCACGACTATGCTAATGCTAATGGCTTGCTGAGAGCTGCCAACGGCTGCCAAGAGGGGATCACAAACACCCTCATGTAGACAATCACAAGGGTTTAGGCCTAGGATTGAAGGTACTCTCAACTAGGGGTAGAGTAGATCTTAACTCCCTCATACCCACCCTACTGCAGAATGAAGAGAGTCACTTACCTCCTGCGATTATGATTGTCCCGTCACTTAGGTGACTTTGACCAGAGCAGAAGGGGTTCAACCGCATGGCCTTGCGCTCATAAGTTCCAGTCACCGGGTCGTAGACAGTAGACACCTCAGCAAACCCATCTGCAGCTGTTATGCCTGGCTCTGCAGGGACGAAGTTGGGCTGACGCCTTGACCAGAGCAGACACTTGTTGGTTCCGGGGATGAGGGCTGCATGGATGGCTACAACGCCTGTGCTGGACTTCTTGTCAGCTGCACACGTGAGAGGAAGGAAAGGGGGAAAGGGGTGGGGAGCAGAGCGGAACCTTAATGAGGGAGTAGAACAAGGGCTCCTTGCATGAGGTGTGGGTGGCTAATACACATGTGCTGGACTTTACATCAGCTGCACACATGAAAGGAAAGAAGGAAAAGAGGGGAGGGGAGCAGACCGGATTTTAGTGTGTGGTGGTGGGGGGAAGGGGGGAGGGAGGGCATAGTCTTGTTGCGTGCGCTATGTGTATGTAAAACGCCTGTGCCGGGCTCTTTGACAGCTGCAGGCATGAAGGAAAGAAGAGAAACGAGGGGAGGGGAGCAGACCGGATTAAGTCTGTGTGTGTCGGTGGGGGAGTCTTGTTGCTTGCCGTATGTGTATGTACAACGCCTGTGCCGGGCTTTTTGTCAGCTGCAGGCATGAAGGGGAGAAGAGAAAAGAGGGGAGGGGAGCAGACCGAATCTTAGTGTGTGTGTGTTGGTGGGGGGGGGGGGCAAAGTCTTGTTGTGTGCGGTACTTTTGTCAGCTGCAGGCATGAAACGGAAGAACACGAGAAGGTGCTCTTGAGCAGACATCAAGCTCTAGGGGTAGAATGGTAGTGGTAGCCGCGAGAGACGCAAGAGGTGAGCTATGTGACTCTTTTTCCTGTAGGGTGAACTCTTGGCCATCTGCATTACTCAAACACATCAAATCATAGGGGCAGCTTAGTGTTAAGGATGTTTTTGTGCCTCGGGATGGCAGCTGTACTATCGCTATGACAGCTGTACGTGCCAAGGCCGGAAAAGGAAAAGTGGGAGCAGTGACAATTGCGGGACAAGATTCCAGGCAGGGTAAGTAAATTATAAACTTATATGCTTTATGTATGGATTAGATCACAGGATATGACTTTTAGTGAGGGTGAACAGAAGGGGCTTTGCATGAGGGCTCCGTGAATGGCTACAACGCACGCGCTGGATTCCTTGTCAGCTGCATACATGAAGGGAGAGGTAGGAAGAAGAGAAGGGGGAAAAAGGTTGTTCTGGCATTCAAGATAGCGCAGGCCACCTTTGTTGCCTGGGATGGCAGCTGCATTGATAGCAGCAAGCGGCACCTGTGCCAGGCAATGTGTCCAGGCGCACTTTGAAGGGAAAAACGGGATGGTAGGTGAAGCCAAAGGGTCACAGATCAAAGTCTTGCAAGCGAAAGAAATGGATGGTCTGATCAATTGGTTCTAAAATGTAGGTAGCGACACAGTCAGCTGCAGGATGGGTGAAGGAGGAAGTGGACTCCAGCTCAGTTCACAGGAACGTGTGCAAGCGTTGATTTCGCAGGCTAACATGATTTATTGCAGACCGAACGCTCTGACAGTAGAAGAGCCTTGCATAGGTGTTTGATTTGCTATACAAGGAGCATACAACAGGATAGGATGCTCCTGCTGGGTCATAATTGTGGATTCTAACTCAAGTTCATATGTTGTTCATGCTCCTCTGTATAACAACAAGATATTTTGTATCAAACCAATTAGTCATGGGCAGTTGTCGCTTTAGAGGAGAGCTCGTTTGTGTCAGGACTAGGGGGCCTGTTATTCTAGGGCCAGTTAACTGTAGAGGGAATTCGCACCTCTGTCCTGATTGGGGATCAGCACCCATGCCCCTAGCTCTGGCGTAGTAGTCACTGCTGGTTGAGCCTGCTTGAGGCGTCTCAAGGAACCTCCAGTTGAGCTGGCTTCTGCTTCTGGCTTGTCGGCAGTCCCAGAGGCCCAGGCAGTGTAGCTGCTGCAAACACTTTTGGCGAATGATGTAGTCAGGGGTCCTACAGGTATCGTTTGACATCCTTTGGCGTTGCCAGACCCTCTGCAGCAGCAATGGTGGCAGATTCAGCAGGAACTTGGGGCAGGTGGCAAAGAACGCCATCTTAAGTCGGAAGCAGGACTCGCAGCCTCACTTCTTGCACAATCCGGAAACAGCGTCGTATATACTGTTGTCGTTTGCATCCGAGTAATCAAAATAGGGGACTGCACTGCTCGGCACGCGACATTTGAATGATATTGCGTCACCAGAGCAACAGACGAGGTAACTCTTGCATTCTTCAGGGTCCTGCAACTGCACTTCATGAAGGCCTTTGCAAATTGTGGATCCCTTTAAGAGGTCACTTTGCACAAGTCCTAATAATGTTAGCAGCGCGAAGGCTGCTAAGGCGTATCTAGCCATATTGAAATGTTACTGCCGGCTCATCTGGCTAACAGAACTGTCAACAATGTATTACCTATACCATCGACATTGAATATTGTGCATACAATAGCTGTTCACGCTGTCAAATGATTCTGGCCTGGCTCAAATGAGAAAGCCCGGAGGGATACGTGTCAGGTGTCACTGGAGAAACGTTGGCTGCCAGGTGGCATGTTTCGACTTTATGAAGCTGCTACTGCCACACTCATAACCTACTAGTACACACATACGGCTGGCTGGCGCATCCTGATGGTTGCTGACGCCCAGGATATGTAAGACACTGGGAGATGCCTCGGGCGGAAGGCCTGGACGCTGGCGCTGATAACTCTTGATCCAAGGCAAGTAGAGGACGGATGCAGCCAGAGCTACCGGCGCATACGGCCATGCTTATGGCGGCTTCAAAGCGTATTGTAGCAAGTACTTTGGCCCCATGTCAATGTGCTGGCAGACTACTGTTGCCAATAGCTCAGTCGGGATTCGGGAACCATCAGGCAAAAGTTGCCACGTCCGAAAGGATTACTAGTTATTAGTAAATGATTCGAAATAGCGCTTGAGACGTCCTGAATGGCTGCAACACCCGGTTCAAATGCAGAGTATACAGTTCTGTCCCAATTCACAGTTTTTTTACGTTTGTGGCACTACTCAGACCACTGCCACATGGTAGAATAGAAGCAGCACCATGCCATAGGTGCTTGATGTATCTAGCGTAACGCTACGTGCTGCTCGCGAGCACTTGCTCAACGGGCAGCAGCAGGCCAGAGACTTGCAGTGCAGCAAAGCTAGATACTCCTTGGACTCTTTGGTGGTGGTGGCATTGGTGTGGTGGAATAGAAAGCATGCCCTCCTAAAAGCATGTTTTCAGCCTAATGCATTACAACAGGCGTTATCGGCTCCAGACTGTTTAGAGCCAGAATGGGGCAAACTCAGTGAAATTGTCAATTTCTTACATCACATGTTATGTCGCAGCAGAAGTGCCATAGGCCCCGCACCTTAAGCTGTTACAAAACAGGTGGAACAAAGTACGGGTGGTCTGCTGACATATTGATGCTGACAGATGCCTTGCCGTGGGGTCCAGCAGCTAGTAGGAAACCCCCCCAAAAGATTAAGCTCTCTATCTCTCGCACTTACTCACCCCAACCCACCAAGAAACTGGTTGGTGTCAAGCTTGGGTCCTGCACGGCCCAGAAGGCTGTGCAGTGGTCTCTCTTAATAGAAAAATAAACTCGTCACTATACACATCGTAGTCAGATGAGGAGTCAACCTTATAGCCATCCAGACCAGCTGCTCACAATGCGTCTCGCTGATCACATATGGGTTATTGGTGGCGAGTGCGCTGCACAGGATTGATCTCTGTCCTGCTGGTGCATGCTTTGCTCCTTTGCATGCCGTAGGCAATCGCAATCATCCCTGGGTCAAACATTGGCTTTCAGCTCCGAAGGCTTCATGATTAGTGTCTCCAATTGGCTTCACCTTAAATGTTTGTTTGTTTGTTTGTTTAGCTGCTCGGGCCCATCCTCAATCAGCATCCCTAAGCAGGTACTAGGGGCATGGAGAAGGGGTTGCCACTGCTGCTTCTTGAATTGGTAACATACATTTGTGCGGTAGTGATCACATTCTTTAATCAGTCATAAGGACTTGATTTGACTGTTTGTGGACAGCGTCTGAGGCACCTTGCAGCATAAATCAGGGTTGAAGCAGAGCAATCTGTAGTCTGTTAGGAGCCTTCCAATTCAATTCAGTCCATCTGGCTCGCTGAAGCCAGGAGTAAAGTGGCTGAGGTGCATGCGCTGACACTGGGCTGGTGGTATGGGGACATCCAGCCTAGTTCTTCTGGGGGGGTAGCTCAATTGGTAGAGCAGAGGACTTCGAATCCTCAGATCCGGTGTTCGAGTCCCGGTCTCCTCGCCGCCCTTAGCCGGGGCCTCTCAAGAAAAAGGTTACAGGTATCCGCGTTGCCTAGACAATGGATTCGTCTGTTCAATGGGCTAACGGTCTGATCAACTGGGCAACACCGTCGCCGCAAGGCCGTCCGATGAGTCAGTCTGACTTCCGGTCTTGGACCCGGACGTTAAAATTGGTTTGTTTTTGTTCTTCTGCTGAAGAGTGATAGGCTCCCATATGTTCTGAACCATACATTGCCAAAGTGATGCTCTCAATGGATATTGTGGGTGGCAAGGATGAACGCAAAGCTCATCCCAGCAGCGCCTGTAGCGGGTGGGAGGGATAGTAGCTCGCTCAGTTATCGACTCCGGCTGTCGACTGCATGGGTACATCGCAGGTAACCATTTTGGGTCGGTATTGCAAGCTCATAGAAGGTTTCCTCCTATGGAGTCGCACTTACCCTTAAAGGCTTTCAACAGCACTGCATGCCAGTTTATAAAGGAAAAAGCAAAAGGACAGGACGGTTAAATCCCAATAACTGCCAAGATCTGCTCCGCAACCCACCGGCCCTGCACCTGCCGGCCGGGTCGCTTTACGCTCACGATGATGCAACAGAACCTCCCGGAAACTAGCGCTAAAGGACCAGTTTCTTGTCTTTTGTATAACGTCATAAAGGCTGCTGCCTGCAGCCGGTGCACGGCCGTCCGAGTTTAACACCTTTCGGCTACCTCGCCCCAGCTTCCGCAAGAAGGCAGAGCGAGCTTGGCTTGAGGTTGCCTATAAGAGACCCCGTGACACTCTCTAGGCTATCTTATTGTACCTTTTTTAGATATAAACTAGTGCATAGCGAAGCGTAGTCCTACCGCTGTGTCATCCTTCATTGATGCTCACAGCTGGCAGAGTGGTTGCAGACAATTCCGGCCTGTTGGTCAAGGGAAGGGCTCCACTGGACATGGGGGCACATGGCTGCATCAATGACGTAGACATAAGCCTGAGAGCTAACGCTAGCACAGAGCCTGTTGCTGCCATCCTGACTAAGCCAGTTCTAGAAGGTTCCGTCATCAACTTATCCGCCCAGGCCTCCACACAATGGAATTCCGTTACCCTGGGCGACCTGTGTGTGGACATCAAGGACAGCGACGAAGCTTCCCGTGCTGGAACGAAGGAGTCTTGTGAGTCAAGACCTGTGACCGTTACCAGCCACGCCCAGCTCCACGACCCCCATATCGATTGCCGTCGTCCTATCTTCCATGTCATGCCCGCCCGTGGGTGGGCCTCTGATCCAAGCGGACCCATCTACTACAAAGGCCGCTACCACATGTAAGTGCCTGTCGCGTCGGTCCTGCCGGTATGAGCCTCGACTACTGAGTGCGTGGCTCCGACAGGAGGTCCCTTAAATGGACCTTAGGCTCCTTTGTCAGATTCCTCTGCAGCAGCTGTCCTTATCTAGGCATGCTCAAGGTATCTGCCTCAGTTGTTGTTTCACAAGGGGTGTGGGGGGGTTTGTTGAAAGACCAGCAGTACCTGAGACCTCATTCATGCCCTAGTTCAAGCAGCAGCAGCAGCAATAGTTGGAAGCCTGGAGTGGAGGTTACAGAGCGTTAGCACAAAAACAAAAGCAGCACGCAGTATGAGCAGCAATGTTGGAGCAGCAGTAAAGAAATTGTTGAAGCTGCCCAAGTGCAGAAACCAGCCGATAGCATTTTCATGGTGTTCCCTGCTATAAAGTTGCCACTATACTGGTCCCCATGTGACCCACTTTCTCCTGCCTACTGGCGAACTCATATCAGGGTGTTTGTTTGCAGGAACCCACACTAGTTCTCGGCCTCACACTCTATTGGTTCCCCTTTGCTGGATTAGTACCTTTTTTGCTAAAAGCTAAAAAGCCCGCCCCAGTTGCTTTCCAGCCAGCTGCTCCATTTTGGTTGTGTGCATTTGCAAAGTGCTGCACGCGCGGTCGCACATCTCCCAAGACTTTCAACTTTTACAAAGGCACCTCCCAACCTAAGACCTCTCCTTCTTTGTTGCTCCTGAACCCCAGGTTCTACCAGCACCTGCGCCAGAGCTGCCAGTGGTATTGGGGTTTATGCTGGGACCATGTGGTGAGTGACGACCTGGTGCACTGGGAGAAGCTGCCGCCTGCTGTGGTGCCTACACCTGACTGGTATGATGCTGACGGCTGCTTCTCAGGTGAGTAACTAGTGAGTCACTAGTGTCATCTAGTGACGGCAGAGGAAATGAGGCTGGGTATTCTAGGCACAGTAGTGATCTGATACTGGGAAGGCTTTTCCCTGCATTTGCCTATCTACCTTGCTCTTTTTCTTCTCACATCTGATACCAGGGTTATTGGTCAATTCTGGTGCGGATGATATTGAAGCGAACTTGTGGCTGCACCTTTACCCTTTGTTTGTATGTTTGGTATGGTATGGTATGGTATCTGTACAGCGATGGGAGACAGGCTGTGGAGACAGGCTGTGGTCAATAGGCCCGTGCGGCCTAGAGGGGTTTCCCTACGCAGTAGGTAGCCGAGCATTCATGCATAGCGGGGCAGACATGCGGTCCTGCACGTTCTGTACTCGGTATTGTGCTGTACTGATGTGCACTTGCCCTGCCTGCTGTACTGCTGTACCTCTGCTTGCTGTACTCACGTTTCTTGGTACTGCTGTACTGCTGCTTGCTGTAGTGATGTTCCTTGGTACTGCTGTACCGCTTCTTGCTGTGCTAATGTCCACTGATGTTGAATAGCCCTCTTGGCGTGCACGCCGTTGCATGTGGCTTCAACTCTATGCTACAGTGTTTTATGTGGCCTGTGGTTCGTCTGGATGAGGGGTGTCCATATGGTTGGCCGGCATGGGGTTGTGTGGCTCCAAATCATCAGGGTTCGTGTGCTGCTTGGTCTTGAGTGACCTTTTGGCATAGCTGGTTTTGCGTCTTGATTGATTGATTAATGTTTACTGGAGTTGCTGTACTGATGTCCCCTGGTACTGCTGTACTGCTGCAGGTTGTGTGGAGCTAGACCCTCGTACCGGCTGCCCTGTCATCATCTACACGGGCGTATACCTCAAGTCCAACACATCAGCTGTATCAAAGCTGGGCCTGCCGCCTCCTGAGCATGACATGCCAACACGCTTTGTGGAGCAGCAGCTGGCGGCCGTACCTGCTGACCCAGGTGGGTGGGGGTGTTTTTGTTGGAGGGGGGGGGGGTGGAGTTCATGGTGGTGGGGCGCTTGTTGTTGTGTGTTGGGGGTGGGGGGGAGCTTGCGGGGTGAGTTGCAAGGGACAAAGGGACAAAGGGATGGTGTGGGAGGGGGACATACGGGGGAGAGGGGTGTGGAAGGGGTGTGGTGTGGGGGAAGAGGGGAGCAGTAGGTTGGGGAGATGTGGCTGGCATTGTGGTTGCAGGGTGGGATAGAGGGCTTGTTGTTGAGGGATCAACACGGGATATTGGGGCCTGGGATATTGGGACCCAGGCATTCATGTCATATGCTATAATCCTTTGGTGTATTCCGCGTAATCCTTTGGCGTTCCTTTGGAATACTCCATGGTGACATGGAATGCCATGTCTGATGTGGTCCCTGTTTCGTAGGATACGCTGGAAAAAGATAATTGGGGTGAATGGATAAGAGTGGGCAGGTATTGTTAAAGAGAGGGGTTAGGGAGTGGGAGTAGGGTTTTGGAATGGTTGTGGATGGTCTGCCTCCATGGATGTCCCAAACATTCTGCATATTCTTTCTACCGTCATTTCTGAGATCTATAGTAAGGCCATACTGCTCAACATAAGCTTGACAGAAGGGTAGTATTGGCATCCGTCCAGTTCTACACATGATGGGTTTTGAAACATGCGATTAGCAAGGAATGGTTTCATTTATTGTTGCCGCAGATGATGAGTACCTGACTGAGTGGGTGAAGCTCCCTGAGCCTGTAGTGCGCTACCCCCCCGCTAACCAACTGCTGTCATGTTGGAGAGACCCCTTCTGCTTGCAAAGGGGTGACCTGGAGAGTGGGAAGGAGTGGATCTTCCTGCTGTGCACTGGTATTGAGAAGAAGGGAGGGGCGGTGCTGGTGTATAAGAGCAAGGAACTACTGGGAGGTGAGGACGGGGAAGGGGTTTAGGGGTTTAGGGGGGGGGGTTGTAAAGGAGGAGGGGGGGGTTGGGGAGGAGCTACTGGGAGGTGGGGTGGGGGGTAAAAAGGAGGGGGTGGGGTGGGGAGGAGCTACTGGGAGGTGGGGGGGGGGGTAAAGGAGGAGGGGGGGGGTTGGGAGGAGCTACTGGGTGGTGAGGAGGGGGGGGGGTAAAGGAGGGGGGGGGTTGGGGAGGAGCTACTGGGAGGTGAGGAGGGGGGGGTAAAGGAGGGAGGGGGGTTGGGGAGGAGCTACTGGGAGGTGAGGGAGGGGGGGGGGGTAAAGGAAGGGGGGGGGCGGGGAGCAGCTACTGGGAGGTGAGGAGGGAAGGGGGTGCAGTGGTGCAGTGCAGTGTATGGTGGGTTGCTATGTTATCTTAAAGTGAGGTAAAGGGGCGGTGCTGGTGTATAAGAGCAAGGATCTACTGGGAGGTGAGGAGTGGAGGGGAGGTGTTATAGGGTCTGGGCAGGTGCATAGGGCTTGGGTTGAGTTATGATCTCGGTACAGATGATAGGTGCAGATGATGGTTTGCTAGTCTGTGAATGAAGCAGCTTTCTCCCTCAGGCAAACGGTAAGGCATATTTCTTTCGTTTTACAGCGGTGCATTTCATCGGCTCATGTGGTCCCAAGCTGGTGATCGGCTCATGTGGTCCCAAGCTGATGATTGGGAGTGGGTAGGTGGGGTGCGGGACAACAGCAGAGCAGCACGGGTGAGGTGGGGTGGAAGTGGGGGCTATGAGGTATAGCTGGGTATGGAGGGGTTCATAGTTGTTTATGTGTGTGCAGGTGACATGTATGCTGGTTGTTGTCGACAAGATGGGGTGGGGGAGGGCAATCTGTGTTAGAGAGGTAGAAATTGCTGAGAGGTGAAGGGGGTTTGCATGAGGATTCTGTGAATGGATTTCCTGGGATATAGGGGGGGTGGTTGTGCTGACATTTGGGTAGAAAGTGACGTGTGGGTAGTTGCTATGTTCCAGGCTTGGGCTGGGGTGGGTTGGGTTTGGTTGGCTGGGGCCATTGACAAACAGGATTGAGGTGGAAACAAAAAATTTGGGATATGGAATCAGGATGCTCGATCCCTGTTCCCCCCAAGTCAATATGGTGTCGTCCAAGTCGGGCTCCCTGAACCTTCGAATTTGCAGAAGACGATGTGAAAGTTGACATTGCTTCCAGGACGTCATGCTGACACAGGATTAGCTACACATCAGGACTAAATTATAAATATAATAATAATTATGCTACCCCCCCCCCCTCCCCTGCGCTTCTGCTGCTGCTACAGGTTGGGAGTACCAAGGTCTATTGGCAGAGGCTGGTGACAAGCTGGGTGACAAACTAGGCATCGACTGGGAGTGTCCCATCCTAGCCCAGCTGGAGGAGTTACCCCCTGGTGACTCTGCTGCTGTAGCTGGTGCTGCTGGTGAGCTGCTACTGCCTGACCATCTGCAGCTGCCAGCAGAAGCTCTGGAGGCACCTTGGTCAGCTGTGGCGGCTGCTACTGCTGCTACACCTTACACCAAGGCGCTGAAGGAGGGGCATGATGCTACAGCTGGAGTGGAAGCTGAGGAGGGTGGTGTAACTAGTGTCAGGTTGGCAAGTGACACATCTGGTGACTCTGCTGATGGGGAGGGGTTGGGCACTGAGGGAGAAGAGGGAGATGAAGAGAGCGAAGGTCCGTCGGGGACAGGGGGTGTCACTGGCGTCACCGGGGTGGCTTCGCGGCTGGTGAGACAAGTGACGACTGCACTCGCACGGCGGCTGTCACTAGATGCGCCGCAAGCGCGTTGCAGTAGCATTGTGGATGAAGATAAGGTGGAAGAAGCAGCAGTAGCAGCAGTATCTGCGGTTGTTGCAGCGGCAGCAGCAGCAAAAGATACTCCCGGGGAAGCTGAGTCATCCCTGGCCGCCTGGCTGGCCGCTCACCAGCTGGGGAGGCACTTGGGTGACAAAGTGACTGATGAGTTACCTAGTGACGAAGTGGGTTACACTAGTGTGGAGCAAAGTGACAGCAGCTTTGGGAGCTTTAGCAGTGAGGCTCCTGTCGGGGAAGATTTTGATGCTGTGCTTCATGAGGACCAGCAGCAGCTCCAGGATATATATGCGGGGAAGACGGGAAGGATTGTCCCGCTTCCACATTGGAGTGCTGGGGGAGCTGTCATTACTGCAGCAGGCGCTGCAGCGGCAGCAGCAGGAGTGGGTAGGGATGCCGTGGGTTTAGTGGGGAAGCCGCATGGCTCCCAGCAGCAGCAGGAGGAGAAGGAGGGAGGGAAGAGTGCAGTACACACTATGGCAGTACGAGGTGGTCTTGATGAGGGCGGTCATCTGCTAGAGGAACTGATGACTCCTGCTGGCGGCTGCATCAGTCATCAGCCGGCAGCTACTGCTGCTACCTTTGCTGCTGCTGATGACAGCAAAGCTAGCTCCCACCACCAACTCCATCCCCAGCAGCAAGCAGCAAAAGCAGCAGCAGCAGGTGGTGACTGGTTCTTCTGTATTAGCCCAGACGCATGCAACAACCCCATCTACTATTGGGTGGGGAATGCAGACATGGATGCGGTCAAGTTTGATCTGGACACTGCAGCTGGGCCGTACAAGATTGATCTGGGAAAGACTCTCTATGCAGGGTCTTTGTGGCCAGATAACAAGGTGAGGAAGGTAGAGACGGATGATCTGCCCCTGTTTGCATGATTTGTCCCTTCATATCCCACTCGTATCTACCCCTCCTGCTGCTTCACCCAGAGTTTTTTTGACCCAGAGTTAAAAGCTCTATGCTCTATAGTTGAGCTGCGGGCACAGTAGTGCTGCGGGCCCAGTAGGCATTGAAGAATACCTAACTAGTGCATAAACACTGAAACTAGATAGGATACCCAATATACTGGGATTTTGGAACGCAACAGTAAAATTGCGCTTTCTGTTTCCGTGGCAGCTTTAGGAGAGGGGTCTAAGGCCCTTCTGCTATGGTAGTATGCAAAATGTAGTAATAGTTGAGGAGATCTGGCTTTTGACACCTCCTCGATTCCCCCAGGGTTGACAGCTACTGTGGGGGTGGCTATGCATTGCTCTTTTTTTTGCGAAGTCATTCTGCATACCCAAAATCTTGCTGCTGTTGCTGCTTCTCTATTGCTGCTTGTCACGCCGCTTCTTCTATTAGCTCCATTTACCTTGCATGCCCACAGTCTTGCTGCTGCTGCGGCTGCTGCTGCTTTGCGACGGTCTTTTTGCTTGCTGCTGCTCACCCGTCTTGTTGCTCTCCCTTCTCCTCCGCTGCCCTAGGGTCGTCAGTTGCTATGGGGCTGGCCATGCAGTACTTTTGTGTATGTTTGTACCCACCCTGCATGCTTACCCTCTTGTGGTTGTTGCTGCTTCTCCTCTATTCCCTTTGATATCGTCAACTAGTGTTCGGGCTCATTTTACCCTCCTGCGTGCTCACCTTCTTTCTGCTGTTGCTTCTCCTCCGTTCCCCCAGGGTCGTCAGCTGCTATGGGGCTGGATCCAGGAGCACCGCCGTGTGTCCCCTCCACCCTGCGAGTGCCCAGACTTCACCTATGCTGGATGTGTCAGCAGCCCACGCTGCTTGTTCTTAAGGGAGGGAAGGCTGTACCAGACACCTCTGCCTGAGCTGGTGCTGCTGAGGAGCAGGTGAGGGGGCAGGGGGATGTTAATGATTACTGAGTACTGATTACTGAGTACTGATTACAGGGGGCAGGGGGCAGGGGGCAGGGGGCAGGGGGCAGGGGGCAGGGGGATGTTACTGATTACTGAGTACTGATTACTGATTACAGGGGGCAGGGGGCAGGGGGCAGGGGGCAGGGGGATGTTAATGATTACTGAGTACTGAGTACTGAGTACTGATTACAGGGGGCAGGGGGCAGGGGGCAGGGGGCAGGGGGATGTTAATGATTACTGAGTACTGATTACTGAGTACTGATTACAGGGGGCAGGGGGCAGGGGGCAGGGGGCAGGGGGATGTTACTGATTACTGAGTACTGATTACTGAGTACTGATTTAAGAAGCGGTAGCGGGGGTTGAAGGTATACTTAGCTCCTTTATGAGAGTTACAAGCACTGAGCTGGTGCTGCTAAGGAGCTGCAGGTGAGGCAGCAGAAGGGGATTAGTAAGGAGTGATGGAGCAGTGGCAGGGGTTTATGGGATAGGTCAGCTCGTATAAGAGGTTAATTGAGGTCAAGAGCAGTGCAGGGGTTAACGGCATAGTTAGCTCATGTAGAAGGTTAATCGAGGTGTAGGAGGTTAATCGAGGTGCACAGGAGGTATGATAGGACATGGGATAGAGGTGATACAGCACTTCAGATATGTCTTGTGATGTATGTTGACGTGCTGTGAGAAGTGGGTTGTCTGGGCAGTAGCAGACGGGATCTTAGCTGGCAAACATGCTTTCATGTGTTCTCTTGCTGCAGGATTTTGTTTATGTACAGGATTCAGGGATTGGTGTCTTAACTGATGATTGTGCATTCTTGCTGCAGGAACTCTTGGCACTGCAGTGACATTGACCTGTCCCCTTCCTCTTCCTCCATGCCCATCCAACGGGTCACTGGCACTCATTTGGACATTGAAGCAGTCTTTGAACCTCCAATGGGCCCTGAACCCTCGGGCCGCGTGGGGTTTATCCTCAAGAGCTGGAGGTCTGGAGGCAAGGGGGCGGCACTAGTGACGTTTGACTGGTCAACACTGGAGTTGACCGTTGACTTTGACGAGGCGTTCCCACATGCTTATGATCCTTATCCAGATGAGAGCCTGCCTGGAGCAAAGAGAGTGGGTGGCAAGCTGATGAACATGAAGCATGGTAAGTGATGCATGGCAAGGGTTGCACATGGGTTTTCCGGGTCATGTGGCCGTTTGGGTGTGCAGAAGCGGTGGTGGTTTATTATGCCCTTATACTAGGCAAAGGTATGTTGACTGGAATGTGTTGTCCGTTCTAGCTGGCAGAGGGTGCATGGGTTGGGCATGTGATGGCAATGTGGTGAGTGGTGGTAGGGAGATGGAAGTGTTGCCGTGTGTCTTTCTAGTTCTGGGTGAAGGTCTGACAGAAATATCTGTGCATCTTAGCTTCTGTACCTGATTTTCTGTATCACTTCTAATCGGTGGTAGTCGTCTCCTAGTTGAGTAGCCATTGCTGCAATTCTTGTTTCATGTAGTAACCACTAATGAAACAAAAAGGAAAATGTTCCTGGGTGTGGCTCTTCAGCTGCTATACATCTATACACAGCATGCTGCTACCGCTAAGGCAGCATTACAGTACCAGCAGTTGAGGAACACACTAACCACTTAATTACTGTTTCTTTCTCTGCTCAGGTGAGCCCTTGGAGTTGCGGTTGCTGATGGATGGTTCTGTGCTGGAGATCTTCACTAACAGTGGGGAGACCCTAACAACCCGGGTGTACCGCGGCTACCCACCCGCCGCAAGCACTACAGATGCGCTGGCTGCCGCTGCTGCTGCGGCTGCTGCTCCTGCTGCAGCCTTGGCCCTCGCCACCAGCAGCACCCCAGCAGCAACAGCAGTGCCAGCGGCTGGGCTGACTACTGCTGATGATGCGGCGGCTGCGGCAGCCAATGCAGTGTTCTCGCCTGCGGGTATTGAAGTATTTGCAGCTGGGGGCGGGAGTAAATTGATCAGGCTGGATGCTTGGGAGATGGGGTCTGCGTGGGTTGATGGTGGAGTCCCTGGAGAGTCTCATCTGAAGCTGAGTGAAGGTGGGGTGTACCATGGCGACAGTGTGGTCCAGGAAAATTGGTATGGGAGCACATGGGGCGACAAGTAAGCTGGGCTCTGAGCTGCTGCAGGGGCGACAAGTAAGCAGGGCTCTGAGCTGGGCCCTGAGCTGCTGCCTATCAGCAGTTGGAGCTCTGCGGGGTTAGGCTGCGGAGGGGGAGGTGTTAGGGGAGTGCGGGGTTTGGTGGCATTCCTTCTAAGGCCAGGTGTGCGGGCTGGTGCCCAGCAGCTACATTCACTGTTTAGAGAGTAGTCTCGTACTACTGTGCTAAAGGGGGTCCCGTGCAGTGTGCCATCAGGATATATATGGCGGTTTGGGAAGGGTGCAGCATGTACTTTCTACGCTTCCCATGCTGATTGTTTGCTGACTTTCTTGGCACACTGTGCAGGATCATGCACTGTCTTGAGGTTGATTTGCTGGTCTGGCGCCTCGCCATCTGGGAATTAGAGCTAAGCCAGTTCTGGGCATTATGCACCCAGCAGCAGTAGGTGCAGGAATACCTGTCACGCATGGCTTATGACAAGGGTTTGGAGATGTCTCACACTTACGCGATTTTGATAGTGCAGTCGGTTAAGCCGCATGGCTCAGAATCCACAGGTCGCAGGCTCGATTCCTGCTTCCGACAAGTCTGTGGCAAGGGGTTGGAGATGTCTTATTACAACTAATCTCAGGAGCAGGGAAAATTTAGCAGCAGGGATAAAGTTTGCGCATGGAAAAGTGTTGGGATGGAGTAGTCGGGGTCATGAAACTGATTAAAGTGGTTGGTCTGATGGAAAGCAAATACTACCAAGGGGTACGTTATACCTGAGCTATCAATCAGGGGTCCAGCAGACATCATTAATCAGCAACTGATTTGATGCAAGGGAATGGGAGCTGAAGGCTGCATTGCATTTCATGCAGCTTCGCCATACATGCGTCATTATCTATGGCATCTTTTCATATGTCCATGCATGTGATTGGCCTGCCATTTATACCCTAATTGGTCGGCAAGTATAGGTGTGGACATGCACCTAGTAGCAAATGTCTCCTGTGCGGTGACGAGGATGGCGGACACCACACAGCCTCAGGATGCCCAGCTTTGAAATGAATGTACATCAACAGGCATAACAAGGTCGGCCGACTAATCATGACAAGAGTGTTAAGGGGACGCAAAGGAGCATTTGTCATTCAAATGGACCTTGGATCAACTGAAAACTGTGCAGAAGACGGCATCATGGCCCACCAGTCTAGAAACATCCCGTGGGAGCTCCTTCCAAGGGGACTAAAGGAGGCAGTGCAACAAGCACAAGGCACCACCGACAAGCGCCCTGATGGTATGCTATACAAACCCAAGAATGGAAACAACCCAGCAGAGTACTGGATAATAGAGGTCAAGATCTGCAGGGATTCAGACCCAACAGGCCAGCAAAGCAAAGCTGATTATCAACACCAAGTACTCATTGACAAAATCAAAGACATAGACCCCACTGCCAAAGTATGGTACTATCCCTTGCTTGTCGGAGTTGCAGGCACTATATACAACAGTACCACCATGAATCTTCAAGCCCTCGGTATCAAAGGGCAAGCTCTAAAGCAATGCATTTCAGAAGTACATACTGCAGCAGTTAAGTCCTTACACAGCATATACACAACAAAAAGAAAACTGGAAAAGCCCAAAGAGCCTCAATGGCACAGGAGGAACTACAAGAAAGTAAGCTAACAAAGGCGGGTGGGCGGAAGCCCACCCACGGATGTAACTATCCTATGGTAGGCTGGCCCAGTGTAATCCTTACACCAATGGGCCCCTCCCTTAATCTTACGCGGGAGGGCACCTCACGCCCCTCCTTGCGTAGCTCTCTCTCTCTCTCTCTCTCTCTCTCTCTCTCTCTCTCTCTCTCTCTCTCTCTCTCTCTCTCTCTCTCTGGTCGGCAAGTCTGGCGCATGGTGTGTTTTTGAGTTTCCATGTGAAGCTGAAGCTGCAAGATTTGCACCCGTGGGTTCCTAATCCTATTGGTTCATGATCATGATCACTCACCTCGCTCAAGTGAGTCACTGCTTCATGGATCATGATTACTCACCCTGAGCCTGGCCCTCCTCTTACTGGAGTGATGTTGATCAAAAGCTAGGTCAAACTGCACATGGGGTTGGTGGAATTGCATATAGATTGGTGTACAAGAAGAAAACCAGCTTGTCCATAAACAGCAGCTGGCAAAAAAAGAATGTGGGATTGATGCGTTGTGGAATTGGGATATGGTTAGGGAAGCTTGTTTTGAGAAGCTTGTTTGCGGACGATTTGGTGAGAGGGGCTGAAACAGTGTGTCCTCCGCGTGTCTTTGTCCTCTTGTTCAGTTGCTTAATGCCAGTTGGTGCTCCACGGATGTTTTGTGGTAGGGCATACTCTTTGCAGAACATATATGTGTCAAGCAACTGTCCCTATAAGCCCAGGGCATGCAGCATGCATAGCAGTTGCTTCCCTCTCATTCCCTAAGTATGACATTGTGATAAGTGACAACAGAGCTGTGCACTGCACTGCTTGCGGCAGGTGAACAGGTGTTTGCATTTTGTTGACACTGGGTGTGCTCATCTTCTTTTCTCAATCTTCTGCGCAGCAAACACGAGCATGTAGATGGTGACAATGCCATCGTGGTTTGGCTTCCTGTCGCCTTGGCTAGACAGGCTTACACTAGCTTTGTGTATGTTGTGAAGGTGGTCCGGCTGAGGAAATCAGGGATGATTCCTGTGAAAGTTGGGGATGCATCTAGTTGCAGGATTGGTGTGAATGCACATCACAGCCCTAACCTTTGAGGGGTTGTGCTCATCTGTTGCAACCCAACCTGTGAGGGTTGCATCCTTTGGGCCATCAATATCAGTGGCACGCATATAATTAAGACCGGATGGCGATGCAATGGTGTTCGTTTCATCCAGGTGACTGCTGGTACATATACATGCAGAGAACCTGGCAAGCATGGGTATCTCTCGCATGATGAATGTGGCTGGTGGGGGTATATGTGTAGGTTGTGGCAACATCATGCCAAGACAATTTGAGGTTAGTGTAGTGCAAGTTGGTTGGCAGCCCTCGCCTGTGAGGGGTTGCGCTTGGTACATCAATGCCAGCCTGTGACTTGTAGGGTGTTGCATTGCATCCCATCATGTGTGGTTACATGGTTACATCTACGCACACACCATTTGTGGCGTACAATTAAGGAAGTAGGCCTACTTAGTGAGATCATATGTGGATGTGGTTTTGATTGAAGAGATGAAAATACCGCCAGCTGCAGCTGATGTTGCATATGTGGTGTGAGGTATGAAAATATGTCCATGGTTGGCTGCATAAAGGATGGTGGCGATCAGATGCATGGATGTGTCCATGTAGCAGCCCACTGTTCCATTGGTTGCAAACAATGCTGGCTGTTTAAAGATCCTGGATGACTGCTCTACCCAGTTTGAATGTGTTACCTCCTTGGAGTACATGGATGTTGTGCCATGTGATTGTGATGTCATGCAATGAGTTGGTACTCCATGATGAGATCTATACGACTGCTGCCTAGCACAGCCTTTTGCATGAGAAGGATATACAGCATTAATGAGAAAGATGAAATGTGTGGCAACCCCTGAGCCACAATAATTCACATCATTTTCCCGGCACCCTGCCTGGCCTCTTGATATATGTAGGGGACCCCATCTCATTCCACTGCAAAGCATTGCATTGGATGAGGAGAAGGAAGGTACACCAAGCTTGTAAGGGTTCTTACATAGGTGCAGCTCATGGTGTTGCATGATGGGCAGAGCAATATCTGTGACAGGGCTTTCAAGCAATGTGTGGAAGTGCTGGTGTGCTGTTGGATTGTGGTGCATATATATAGTTACACCGTCACCAAGTGACAGCTGTAGTTGTGCAGTGCCACTGTCACTTCCACAGTGATGGGTGGAGTGTCATCGATTGGCATTCCTGTCGGTGAATTGTTACATTGTTACATCAACGCTCGCTCCACCATGAGTGGCGTACTACAGCGAGGGCACCCGCCTCCTGAACTGTTGGTGGAGTTGCATATGATGATGATGCCCTGCTTGATGGGGGGCGGGTATATGTGTGTTGAAAGAGTTGGGTTTGAGGGGCTTGGAAGGCGCAGCATATGGGCATGTTTAATGAAGGTGCAGGCTGAACAGTGTTGTCTTATGGATGAGGGAATGGGATGCATCTGCCTAAGGCTCATTTATAAGCAGGGAAGAAGTTTTGAGAGTGGAGCAGTTGAGACAAACAGCTTCGGATGAGGCTGCTCACAAACATTTAATGGGTGATTTCAGAGCAGGGAAAAAGTGTCCTAGTGGATTACTGAAGAGCAATTGAAAATGGTAGAAGGGCCATTCTGAGGAAAAGCTTAATGGGTCATAATTCGTCATATGCGCTGCAGTCGCAGCCAGGTCAAGCAAAAATCATCAATCAGCCACTGATTTGATGCAAGGGGCTGTGAGCTGGAAGCAGGACTGCATTTGATACTGATTCCGAATACAGGCTTTAGGTATGCATTTCCATTACCTATGGCATTTTTTCATTTGTCCTTGTGAATTGTCGGCCAGTATATTGGTTGGTCGGCAAGTCTGGCAAGCTGTGTGTGGTGTTTTGAGTTTCCATGAGAAGCTGCGACAGCATGATTTGCGCCCATGGGTTCCTAAAGCTACCACTGGTTCATGCATCGTTGCCCATCTTGCCGATGGCCTCCTCCTTTTGGAGTGATGCTGTTAATGAGCTAGCTGCAATCACCACATGGGAGAGGTGATTGCATACGGGACTGGTGTACATAAAAAGGAAAAAACTAAATATAAACAGCAGCTTGCAAACAAAGCATGCGGGGTGATGTGTTGTGAGGGGAGGGGCCGGGGTTAGGTGCGCGTTGAGGAGAATCGGGCAGGTGAGATTTAGCTCTATGAGCCTTCATGGGCTCCCATGGGATGCCCTTTTGGGCTAGTTGGTAATCTGGTAATCTGGGAGACTAGGTTTTGTGCATCAAGGGATTCTACAGGTGAACGGCTTTGTGTATGTTGTGGAATTGGGCCGCAAGGAAATTAGGGCTGATTTCAGCAGAGTTTGGCAAGTCTCGCGCAGTTGTGGAGGACTGGCGTATGCACTGCAAGACGTCCCTGTGATGGCATCACAGCTCTAATTTGCGAGGGTTTGCGCTCCGGACTGTGGGCCATCATTATCAGTGGCACCATGTGTTTAAGACCGATAGCGATGCTAATGGCGGTTGCAGTTGGGTCCTGAAAGTTGTTTTTCTATCCCATCTGACTGCTCAGGTAACATACATGCTGACAACCTGGAAGTTGTATGTGGGATCTCTTGCAGAAGGAGGGTGGCTGGCAGGGTCGCGGTCATTACCATGCAAAGGGAATTTGTGGCAGTTTTAGTGCAGACTGCTCAATGGTGCAATTTACTTGGTGACCCTGACCTGTGAGGGGTTGTGCTTTTTGCATTGCAGCCTGCAAAGACGAAGCATTCCAGCTGCTGTTAATCCTGCAATTATGGGTAGGAAATGATGCTGCATGTGATTGCTGGGTTGAGTCACACCAAAATTAGTACTTCCATCATGGGTCCCTGCATAATGACCATGCAGGTGAAACTGATGGGCTGTGTAGCAGCCCACATTTGTTGGAAATGATGCTGACTGCCTAAAGTTGCTGGATGATCGAAGTTGCTGGATGACTGCTCTACCCAATCTGAATGCGATATGTCCCTGCAGTACAGGGCTTCAATGCCGTGTGATTAAGGGAGCAAAAGGCATGCAACGAGTTGTACATCATGATGGTATTGATACGACTGGTGCGTAGCTCAGGCTTTTGTATGGTTTCTGAGAGATGGGTACTAGTATAGGGCAGTTAAGACAGATAAAATGTGTGGCAACCCCTGAGCCACAGTCCATATACATGTGTATAAGAGATCCATCCCATTTGCAGATAATAGCAAAGCACTTCATTGGGAGAATGAAGAAAAGGTATACCAATGTTGCCCTTATTTGTTGGGCAAGGTCATGGGGAAAGAGCCTGAACCTTGTCACTTGATCTTAGCTTGTAATGATGCTGCGCAGACTCTGCTGTGACTTTCAGATCATGTGGTTGCATTATGTGCAAAGCATTGCCTGCAGGGTTTTGTGGGGGCTCTCTTTCAGGTGTTACGGATTCTCCTGCCTCGTGCAGGTGGAATTACACGCACCTTGCGGAATTGCCTGCCTTTGGATGCTACTGCCATTGATGAGACATTGTCCACTAGGTACACTGAGCACATCCAGCATCTGTCCCAGGTTGAACATGGTACTGGATCCCGTATTGGTCTGTATTTCAGGGTTGTGGGTACACATGCTTTGGGCGTGGTCCCTTCTTTTTACTCATGTAGACTTTCTCATGGTGTGTTGGTACGCTTCTTGCGTTTTCGTCTTGGCTGCCATCATCTGCGCATTCACACAGGACGTTGGCAGCTGCCTGCCCTCCTACGTCCTCAACGTACTTGTTTGCGCTGTAGTTCCACCTGGCGTATGGTGAACAGAGCATCAGTGAGGCCCCTCCCCTTCCTAAAAGCAGACTGGTTATCAAGCAGTTGTGCATCGATATGAGAACTGATCTTAGCCAAAATGACCAAGACATACACCTTCCCCGGTATACTTAGCAAGCTTATCCCCCTATAGCTATCTCTCACTTTGCGCTCTCCTTTGCCTTTATACAGTGCCACCAACAGTGCACGTTTCCACTCCACTGGCGCTTTCCCTGACTCCCACACCGCCACAATGACCCTGTGCAACCATTTCAGCATGGTCCCACTGAGCTTTAGCATAGGCGCTGCGATACCATCAACCCCAGGAGCTGCCCCATTACGACAGGCAAAGACAGCTTCTTCAACCTCCTGCACAGTAGGTGGCTGAGCTGCTGCTTCACTCTGCTGGTTTGCACCTTGGCCTGCCTCCATCTTCTGCACTAACTCCTCAATGGTCTGCTGCATTTGCTGGTCGAGCTTGGCAGGGCAGTTGAGGACATCAGCAAAGTGCTCAGCAAAGCACTTCACCACCTCCTCCCTGCTTTGGAACAGCTGCTTGCCATCAGCACCCCCTAGCACAGCTGTAGGAGCAGCAGAGCTACTGCCCTGCTGCTCCTTGAAGATCCGCTGGACATGCTTGTGGAACACGGCTAGATTACCAGCTTTTAGAGCATGTTCCGCAAACAGCGCTTGCTGCTTGAAGTACCGCTCCTGATCCTTCTTAACCGCTCGCCTAGCAGCATTATTGGCCTCCCTGTAATCTGCCCTGGTAGCATCATTAGGAGAGGACAGCACCGCTGCATGTGCTGCATGTTTCCGCTCAATCTTCTGCAAGGTCGCATCGGATACAGCGAAATCTCGGCGCCGCTGCTGAGGCTTGAGGTTTAGACCAGCCTTATGGGCTGCTTGGCTGGCTGCCGCTGTTAGCTGTGTCCATTCGTCTTGTGCGCTCTGCAACTGAGCCCCTACCAGACGGCTGAACTGGTTAGACATTGCCAGCTCAAAGCACTGCTGAGTTGCTGCAGATTCTTGCAGCCGGCTGCAGTCATAGGGCCGTGCTGGCTGTCCCTTCGCACTGTGCTGCTTGGCCACTGACAAGCGGAGGCGCATCGTAAGCACCAGCATTCTATGATCAGAGCCACCTGTATCAAAGCTGCGAAAGACCCTGCAGTCTGTCACACTCGACATGAACCGCTTGGAGACAGCTATGTAATCGATGACCCTGAGCACATCCTGCTTGTTTCTATTAACCATCTTGTGAGTAGCAGTCCGGTAATTGCTATGCTTGAAGAAGGTGTTGGCTAAGCGAAGGTTCAAGGCACCAGCCAGCTGCAAGAGTCGCTCACCATTCCCTGAAGGCTGCTGCTTCCCAAAGCCATGAGGCCCCATAACACCCCCATACGGTTCTGGATCAGTGCCAACCTGGGCGTTGAAGTCACCCAGAAGGACTAGCATGTCCCTGGAAGGCAGCGCTGCCAAGATAGCTTCCAACTGCAGGTAGAAAGCTTCCTTGACCTCCTCAGGTGTGGACTCGGTATCAAAGATTACACACAGATATATAGGCTTTATGGTGTTCCTGAGGAGCACGGGCTCCGGAAACATACAGCAGCAGACATGAGGAATGATGCATGCAAGGAACTAGCATAGCAACCATTAATCATCATGCTCTCAGTCTCAATCGTCTCATGTATGTGGTGTTTTTGGATGTCTCAGCCGCGTATGATACTACTGACCATGCCAAGATGGTGGATACTCTCCTTGATTTACAGTTCCCAGAGCATCTCGTCCGTGGTATTGCAGGCATGTACCAGGGTTTGCGCTATCAAGTGGTTACAAATGGGCAAGTCGCAACCCCGTTCCATGTTGGTGTTGGTGTCAAGCAAGGTTGTCCCCTCAGCCCCATGTTATACAATTTGTATGTTCAGCCACTTAGTGCAGCATTGAGTGCTCTTGACAAGGGACCGCGCTTTCCTGGGCTTCCAGGCTGCCATCCTGATTATCATTATGCTGATGACGCTGCTCTGGTGGCAGAGTGCCTTCCCGAACTGCAGGCTTTGCTGAACCATACTGATGTTGTTTTGGCTGCTCGTAATCTTAAGTTGTCGGTGCTAAAGTGTACTGCGCTCGTTTTGGGTGTGAAGGCGGGTGCTCCGGCACCTGCTCACAATTCTTTGAGTTTGGGCACCGCAACCATTCCTTCAGCATCGCTGACTGAGGGAACGCGTTATCTTGGACTCATCTTTGACTCAGCTGCCTCTGCGGGCACCATGGCGGCTCACAGGGTGAAATGTTTTTCATCCTCCTTTCATGCTGCTACAGCCCAAATGCGTGCCGCCCTAGATTTCCCGTGTGCCCTCCCCGCCTTCTTGAAATTGTTGCACACTGTTATGGAGCCTGCTGGTCTGTATGGTAGTGAACTCTGGGGCCTTTTGTCTATTCCAGGTTTGTGGTCGTCTAATTGGAGCCTCCCTAAATTCTATGGCCTGGCAGATCCTTTGGAGGTTCAGCGCTGCCGCCTGATCCGCCAATGGTTGCGGCTCCCTGCATCTGTGCCCCATTTGCCTTTATTACATGAGCTTGGATCTGAACCTCTTGTGCATTGCTATGTGCGGCGTGCTGTTCGCTTTTATAACTGCCTTGTTGACCTAGATGTTGCTTCAGTGTTCCCCACCCGGGACACCCGGAGGTTGGAAACTTCGGGTGAAGAGTTTCAGTCATGGGTCGGTTTGAGAGAGCCGATCTCGGGGTATGGCGTAGTGGTCGTGATAAGGCTATCGAAAGTGATAGTGTCTGTCGCTCAATGGCCGCGCGGGTTCGAGTCCCACCTACGTCATTCTTCGAAGGGGTGTGCGTGGACCCAGGTTTCTTCACGCACATGCAAATACCACTTAGGTGGTAGGACTAACGCGTCCGCCCAGAGTTTCACTGGGTTTAGAGGGCCTTGCCGAATGGCGAGTGTGGCGCGGTACATGACTGAACTCTGACATGAGAGCGGGGAATCAGCGCTTGCAGCTCATATGGACTCCAAGGTTACCGGAGGAATGCCTTGATGCTCCGCTTCACGAGAGCGTCGGCGTCGAGCAGCAGCAGATTCACCAGCTAGCTGGTGGGATTCGCAGCAGTGTCAGCCAAGCAGCGACAGCTTTCAGCTCGAAGTTGGCAGCCGCAGATACCTCAGCAAGTCGTGACTGGGATCAGTGGCCGCAGTGCCCCCCAGCACGAATGGTAAATGGTCAGCGCCAGATCATCTGGAACAGCGCATTTCCCTCAACCCCACGCGGGAGGACGCCTCACGAGCCTCCTTGCGTAGCTCTCTCTCTCTCTCTCTCTCTCTCTCTCTCTCTCTCTCTCTCTCTCTCTCTCTCTCTCTCTCTCTCTCTCTCTCTCTCTCTCTCTCTCTCTCTCTCTCTCTTTGCTTCAGTGTATCGAGGTGTGCTACGACAGAACATTGATGATGCTCTCTCGACTCGCTCTCGGGCCCATAATTTTGTGGGGGCTCTCTTTCAGGTGTTACGGATTCTCCTGCCTCGTGCAGGTGGAATTACACGCACCTTGCGGAATTGCCTGCCTTTGGATGCTACTGCCATTGATGAGGCATTGTCCACTAGGTACACTGAGCACATCCAGCATCTGTCCCAGGTTGAACATGGTACTGGATCCCGTATTGGTCTGCATTTCAGGGTTGTGGGTACACATGCTTTGGGCGTGGTCCCTTCTTTTTACTCATGTAGACTTTCTCATGGTGTGTTGGTACGCTTCTTGCGTCGTCGTCTTGGCTGCCATCATCTGCGCATTCACACAGGACGTTGGCAGCTGCCTGCCCTCCTACGTCCTCAACGTACTTGTTTGCGCTGTAGTTCCACAGCCGTGGATGATGAGGCACATTGCCTCTTCTTGTGTGAACACCCGACAATTGTTGAGGCACGAGATGTCTTCTTGTCAGCTGTTGTACCACCTGTGTCCGCACTGTCGTCTCTCAGGTATGCTGACTTTTGGGCACTGTATTCAACTGGCAGGGTCCCTCTTCCAGTGTTGGTCAAGTATGTTGCCATCTGCGTTCGTGTCGGTCGACAATGCCACCAGTCTGGTGGTACTGATGTGGTGGACTTGCCAGACATCTTGCTTCCGGAAGATCAGTATTTAGATATGTTTGATTCGGAGTCTGATATTTCTGGTGATAATTCTGAGGATGAACTGGTTGAAGTCCTCTAGATGAGTGAATACCTGGCTGGTATCCATTTGCTTGGTGGTATGGAACCCATTGTGTTTTGGATCCATCCGATGGTGTGTTTGGTCGGTTCGACCTAGCAGCCCTTTGCGGTTGCCACACCTTAAATGTTTGTTATGTTATGTTATGTTATGTTCATCAGCAGCAGTACCATCCAACAATCACTTATGACACCGCCATGCTTTCCAGTCCTATAACATTGACGAATGACTATTTCGTTTCTGGATAATCGGAACAACTACAAAAAAGAGCGATGGCTGAGTGAAGCACCAACAAAGTGCTGCTCATTGATCATGTACTACCTGCCATTGTGAAAAGAAGCCCTACTATCATGTAATAATACAGCACTCAACCAGCTCTTCATTCAAATCAACCTTAGATGCTCTCCACAACAAACCATTCCTACCACAGTGCCGTACAACACACCAGGGTGGATTTATGATAAATGCACATATCCCCAACATTGCACATTGCCCACTTAACCCCCTCCCCCATACATTTCTTGCTGCCTGCTGAGGGCATATCTATTTACCTCACTATACAAAAGTGCATAAGCAGCCACTTCCAGGTCCACCTGATGCCGTCCATACCCACAAACACCTTATTACTCCTTTGCCAGACACTCTAGCTCCATCCGCTCCAGCCGTGCACTAATCTCCTTGAAGCTTGGCCTTGCATCAGGAGCAGCAGCCCAGCATACCTGCATCAGCTCCACCAGCTGCTTCACCACTTTCAGCTCCCCTATGCTAAAAGCCACAGCCCCTTCTGCCTCCCCTGCCTCGTGGAACTGCTGCTGCTGCCTCAGCCAGTCCTCAGCATCTGGCCTGAGCCCGTTGAAAACCTGGTAGGGCAACATGAGCCCATTCACATCTCCATAGGGGGCCTCTTGGGTGATCAGCTCAAACAGCAGCACACCAAAAGCATACACATCCACCTCCCTCGTCATGGGCCTTTTGAGCCCCTTCTTGTTGCTGAGCATGACCTCACATGCCTCTGGTGCCAGCCACAGTAAGGAACCAAAGCCCTTGTACTGCCCAGTAGTGCGCACGTACAGTGTACTGCTGAGCTGGCAGGTGCAAGAGACCCCAAAGTCAGCGACCTTGACCTGCTTGGGCTTGCCATCTCTCCCAAGATTGATCAGCACATTATGTGGCTTCAGATCATTGTGGATGACAGGTGCAAGGGCACTGCAGTCCCAGTGCAGGTAGCGCATGCCACATGCGATGCCGTGCGCAATGTGCAGCTTATCTACCAAAGTCAGCTGCACCGTTTCCTCGTGCAGCAGCTTGGCCAGGTCCATGTCACACCTCTCCAACACCAGGAAGTTGTGGTTGCTGAGCTCACGGGCAACCCTGCTGTTGATAGATGACGAGGAGTTGTTGGATGACACTGATTTGCTGCTGCTAGCTGTGGCACTGGATGCGGTCTGCTCATCGTTTGAGCTGCTGGTCACAATCAGCCCGTAGCAGCGCAGGATGTTAGGGTTGCGCAGCCGCCACAGGAGGATTGCCTCTCTATGAACCTGTTGCATGCAGAATAAGACATTACCTATCAGTATTTGGTCGTTATCGTTGGCGGCATGGTACACTGTGCATGGTAGCACACAACTATTTAGACATGGCAATGCCCACATGCCCAGTTAGCTGCTGATAATCCTGGTTTGCCCTACATTTGAGTCCATCAAAACATAAGCCTCTTCGCATGACCCCACTGACAACAGCAGACATGCACTGACTGGATATGTAAAACAAAACTGCCCACCTGGGTTCAGGAAGCACAGAGAGCGAGAAGGGCTTCCTGCCTTTTGTAGACATAGCGAGTCATGCAGCAATAACAAATGGAAGCCTTCAAGGAAAAGCTGACGAGCATGCCACCAATGGCAATGCACAGCTTGCCGAATCAATACATTTTCTGATATGCCATAACAAAAAGACTCGTAGGCCTCTTAAACTGCTTCTGAAATAGCGAGGTGGAACACAAGACGGTTGTCTTCAGCGTGGAAGCAGAGATAATGATGATATTATGCCAAAACATACAGTCCAGCTTGGCTAGCTCCCAACAGCTTACAATGCATACAATCACTGGGCTCTGACTTACCTTTTTCAGCTCCTCATCAGTGGCTCCCTGCATGAAGAACTTCTTCACTGCCACCTCTTCACTGCCATAGATAGCTGGGAACACAGCACCATAACCCCCTTCGCCAAGGCAGCCGGGCATCACTCTGACGTGGTCAAGTGGTACAAGCATGTCAGGTCTGGGCAGCAGTACCTTACCCCACTGCTGCTGGTCAGCCCCATGCTGCTCCTGCTGCTTTCCTTGCCGTATGTAGGTCATCAGCTCCTCCAGCTTCCTATCCACCTCCTCCACTGCCCCTGCCACCCCATCCACCTTGTGCACTAGCTGATTCAGTTGTTCTAGTTGCACCCCCATAGCCTGAAGCTTTGGCCACATGCCCTGCAGCTCCTGCCTGTACTCTTGAAGGTGGCTGTCCAGCTCCTGCATGCCACCAGCCATGCTTACTAGGTTCTGCTCAAAGCGCGCCAGGTCTTCCTTGTATGCTGCTGCTGCAGATGCTGCCGCTGCTTCAATTTTGACCGCGAGGCTCTGCAGCTGGAAGAAGCTGATGGTGCTCAGCACATTGGTCAACTGGTTGTAGCGGTTGCACATCTCCTGGTCAATCTTCACAAGCAGAAACAAGAACAGATTGAAGGTGGACGACGGGACTGAAAAGGGGTTTGAGGCTTCGCTCTAAAGGAGAAGGACTGAAGGAGGGCATGGAAGGGGGTGCCCACTGTACTGAGAGTCTCCTCAAGCTCTTGACATCTAGGTCACAGCACTCGTCACGATATTTGGTGCAGCCTCATCACGCTGCCTCCAACCGAGACTCATACTGCTGTAGGACCCTTGCCCGGTAACAGCTCAAGAGTCAGAACACTCAAGGCCAAAAGTCAGAGAGATGGGTCCTTGAATTGACCTGCTATGCAATGATAGATCCATAATGGGTGTTAGTGCTGCAGGTTAACAAAAATGTGAAGGGATGGATGGTAGGTGGAGTAGGGTGGAATCCTGCAGTGGGATTAGAGTCGCCCATCCTATAACTCACTATGTCAGCTCGATGAATGTCACATGCTAGCAAGACCATAGGTTTTAAAATGACACCTCATGCACCGCATGAGAGCTCACCTCTGATAACTCTTGACTGTCCTGGGTGCTGCATGCAAACCTCTGTATAGCTTGCAACACATTCTTCTTCTTGCCCGGCACAACCCAGCGCTGCACCAGTGCCTCCGCAGCCTTAAGAGTGGTGATCAGGTGTTGCAGCGCCTTGATAACATTGTCCGCCTCACTCTGTGCCAGTTGCAAGTCTGCTCGGGCAGCCTGGCCCTTCAGGTCCTGCATGCGCAAGTACAAACAGCAACAGCAATTGACTGTATGTCCTTCGATGGTAGTGGGCTATGTAATCTGGACCCAGCTGCCTTGACATAGACAACATGGATGTGTTCAAAGCGCCCAACCATTTTCTGGCATAGTCAGCAAAGCGGTAGACTCACAAGCTTGGGTTGCTTGGCTTGGGCATGTAGCCAACTGCCGTCCTGCTAAACATGTTGTAATGGCACCGCTTGACCCGCTGACGTAGCCTGTTTTACCAATCCTGACTAGGGCTGACCAAGGCGGGAATGTCCCCAGAACTGAAGGCAAGATGTGCTCCAGGTTGTTATGGGGAGCTTCTGGATCAACATAATCCGTGAAATCAGTAAGGTATGCCTGGTGAAAACTCCCCCAAACTTTGAAGATACAAAGAAAATTGCAACGAATTGCAAGCACAACCCCATCAACGCTGCAAACTTGTCCCCGTGCACTTCTGCCATCATACTAGCGCTTTGTACCCACCTTGAGCACGCCCTCAAGCAGCTCCACACGTTGTCCAACAATCCTTGCTTTAGCTTGGTTCAAGCCAGTTTGCTGCAGCTGCGGTGATGGGCAGGATGGCAATGCTCGCTTAGAACTTCAAATGCTCCCTGGCAGACGCACTTGCACCGGCATCGTTAGTCCCCAAAGTGCACATGCACCTTGCATTTCAATTTTGTTAACTTGGGACGGCATTTCTGCAATGTTTGGTCAGGCCCATAGAAGCACTACAAAACTATGTGCCAGAAGACAGCATCAAACACATATGTTCAAGCCTGGAATCCAGTAAAAGTCTCACTCAAGACCATTATAAAAAAAACCAATAGTTTATATGACAGATAAAGACAAAAAACCTATATGATCTTTGATATGCACGCAAGGACTACGAAAATCTGCCATAATGACAATGAAATGCCTGAGCAAGGAACAAAGGATGATCCTCTGCCGCACTGCCACTAGCTGCCCTGTATCACACATCACTAGACACAAGCTCTTGACAACAGAACCAAAAACCAGAACATATAGATGTGGCTACTGCAACTGCAAGAGGGAGCCTAGGTCAAACGGCCAAGCACACCGGTGGATGGAACCAAACCGATGGGCTGCCAGATACAGCACCAAAAATATGGCTTCCATACCCAAAAACCTAGGCCCAAGGAGATCAAGGATCAATCTCCCAGAGCAGAGAAGCAGACCACAGGCTTCAACACGTTCGGGCAAAGATGCTGCTGCCAAGGTTATAAGATGATGCTTCAAAGAAACCTGATCATCACAGACAGATCACCAGAGATAATGCCCAGCATAGCACCTCAGCTTACCATACTCAGCACTTGTGCAGCACCCGCCAAGGCTCCAGCCAGAACTGGACCCACTACCGGTGCAAAGTAAGCAGCCTTGGCAGCCACCATCAGTGCAGCTGAGCCAGCACCAGCTGCAACAGCGCATACACAGAAGGTAGCCAGTCAGTGCGCGCTATTCACATGTGTGTAAATGCAAGTTTGCATCACATGTTACGGCATGCAAGGGTCCGCTGCTCATGTATGTGTGGTGTCATGAACATGTGCATCCAGTGACTGCAATGATGATCGCATCCAGCGGCTTCTCATTGAGTCCCACCCAAGACAACAAACACATCATGGTTCGTATCTCAACATCCATGGACATGCAGCTTGATCATTTGCAGCAGCTGCTGTGCTCCACTTGTATGTGCTGCCATGGCTTTGCAAGACACATGTTCCGCTTCCGGCTGTGACACCAACTTCCAAAGGCTACAAAACCCGAAAGCTGGGATACGCGCCCATTGCAAAGCGCGAACATTGCCTGAATAGGTCCGCTAGGTCCGAGCAAATCTGGGCAGAAAGGGGTTCAGACAGGAGTGGCCTGTACATTGTCATAGAGACTATAAAGGCCCTAGCCCAGGGCCACTAGCTGCTACTACCAGAAGCACATGAATAAATCCAACAGGACATGCGAGACTGCATGCAATGCTCTCAGTAATTCAATACTTGCAGAGCACGGCATGAGCAGTACAGCATGCACACCTGCTGCCGAAATGCGCGCCTCTGTTGATCTGTTGTCTTCCGCTGGGGAATGCACAATTGTTGCGCTCCCCTCCAGTGTTGTTCTACTTCCACCTCCTCCTGCAGCGAACATTGCAATGACATGCATCCTTGAACGTGTTGCTAGGGCTACCCATTGTAGACATGCCAGAAACATACTGCAACCTCTTTGACCACACTAGAAAGATACTACAACCTCCCTGCGCACACTAAGCTAAGCCCCGTTACATTACCGAGTTTGAAAAGAGGAATGGAATACCCTAGATTGCTTTATGCAGGGCCAACAACGGGCTGGTGGGCTGACTAATTATCAATACTGCCTCCATGCATACAGTAGTGGCGGCCAGAACATGGGATGGCCATTTTCATGAACATGCTTCCAAATGTGTTTATGAAAGAAAACATGGTGGATTGTCGTATCATTTAAAAGGGAGGTTTACGGAAAAGGTGCTTGCTTGGATCCACTTGGTTACATCAACTTGGTCGTCATAAGCACAGATAGCAAAACAATCTGTGCAAGGACATGCAACAAGACTGCAGCAGATGAGTACAAGCAGATGAGTGAAAGCAGATAAGCACACACAGATGAGTACCGTACATGTAAAAATTGCTAATCTGGTGAATTTCGGTAATACTAGAAGCACCTGAGCCACACCAGCACGGGCTTTGGAAACCTAGCGGAGCCATCAGAGCTAGCTGCTGGTATTACTCACCAATGAGAAGCTTAGGTTCAATGATGCATGATGCCCCATGGATAAGAAGCTTGTTTCTATCTCTGCAGCCTTTGGTGTGCTCGTCCAGAATACGCACAAGAGCTTCCGCAGAAGCACGTGTGGCGGGGCGGCTGTCTTGACACAACCGTTGCAGAGCTGGCAGAGCCTCTGAGAAACTCAGAACCAGCTGCTGGTTGGCAACGCATTCAGTACATAGCCTATGCAGTCCAACAGCAGCATGCTGGCGGAGATCACTGTCGCTCCTGCTTAGCAGCCTCACCAGATCCTGCACTGCTCCAGGACATGCCCCTATGAGGTGCTTGTTGGTCCAGTGTAATGCCAGGTCCGCGAGCGCTCCTGCTGCAATCTCTTGCACACCACTGCTGCTCCTGAGGCTGCTGGTGCTCAGCAGGCCCACCAGACCCGGTACGGCTCCAGGACAATCCCCTATGAGCTGCTGGTTGGTACTGTGTACCGCCAGGTTCCGGAGCGCTCCTGCTGCCGCCTCCTGGATAACACTCTTGCTGCTGCTTAGCAGCCCCACCAGTCCCTGCACTGCTCCAGGACATGCCCCTATGAGGTGCTTGTTGGTCCAGTGTACTGCCAGGTCCGCGAGCGCTCCTGCTGCAATCTCTTGCACACCACTGCTGCTCCTGAGGCTGCTGGTGCTCAGCAGGCCCACCAGACCCGGTAGGGCTCCAGGACAATCCCCTATGAGCTGCTGGTTGGTACTGTGTACCGCCAGGTTCCGGAGCGCTCCTGCTGCCGCCTCCTGGATAACACTCTTGCTGCTGCTTAGCAGCCCCACCAGTCCCTGCACTGCTCCAGGGTACGCCCCTATGAGCTGCTTGTTGGCTTGGGAGAAATCTGCCAAGGCCAGGAGTGCTCCTGTTGCCTTTATCTGATCCTTGCTTCTAGAACTTCTTAGACCAGCAACCGCTTCTTTGATGGCCTCGGGGGCTGATACGTCGTTTCCCATGTTGGCTGATGAGGGTAGCAAGGGTGGCACCACGGTTTGTTCGATTGAAGTGGCTGCCTCGGCCAGGCAACACAAGCGGATCTAAGCAGGTGCCGGGTGCATCGACTTGGCGCCTCAGGTGAAGTAGAAACGTATCTTTGGTTGGTAAGCAGTAAGGAATAGGTAGTACGGCAGTGTTTGTCCGCTTTAGCAAAGTACAATTGCACCTGAAGTGAACAGCAGACTGGCTGAAGCGAGTTGAACCAAATTTCGAGTCGGTATGATCACCACGCTTCGGCTGCCGGCATGCCGATCCGTGCCTGTTGTTACTTGTAAGAGGGGCTGAAAGATGTGCTGCAGTCCAGAGCTTTCTCATGCGGGCCCACTGATGCACTGGGCTTACTCACTCCGGTTCACTCTGACACCCGACTTGGCACGAATTGTCACAATTGGGCACCATATGGCGTTAGCAGATAGAAGCTAATACAACTGGCGGATCTCCTTTAGTCCTTCCACTCCCAGTCCCGCTCGCATGCCAGGTACGGGCTGCCCATTGACTGGGCCCAGCTGGAATAGATCTCCTACATGAATTATCCAGTTTGGCACGAGATAGGCCTCCTCTAGTTGCGTAGTACGCTTAGCACTCTCACCATTTTCCCCGAACAACTTTCTACTGATCATGAGTGATTACACATTTAAATTCATGAGCGAACCACCATCACCATCAGACATGTCCGCCGATTGTTTTCCGATCAACCTTGTCAAGTTGCCAGCCCATTCCGCAGCCTTGCCAGCCCTTTCAGCTCATCGATCAGCTCACAGGACAAGATCTAGGTTTGCGGTAGTGGTTGCATCTTCACGTGGTTTGTCCGCTGCACCCTGCTTTTCGCACCGCATGACGACAGACCCTGCTTGTCTTGTCCGCACTCTCAGCAGTTGCCAACCCCCAGGCCCAGGTATGTGAAAACACATACACCCCTTCGCTACGAGGAGCTGCCAAACCATCCATACCACTGAATCCACAACAAAATCGTCAGCAACTTCTCTCCAACCAAGGGGTATCAAGAAGTCATGAGTGAATCTTTACAATCTTTTGTTAATTATTTCAAGCCGCAGCCATATATGTGCACAGGCCCTCTGAGCAAAGGCATGGAACTCATTATGCAGCTGCGTGCAGGCATTCTTCCTCTCAACGCTATGACAGCAAAATTCGGTAGGCAGAGCGCTAGCAGGCAAAGTGCACGTAGGGAGTGCTGCAAGTCCTGTGATCTTGGCCCTGAATTGGGAGGTGAAGTTGAATCTCCTGAACACTTCTTGTTTGACTGTCCTGTTTACCAGGCACAAAGGCAAAAGCTGTGGGAGAAGCTGACTTCTGACCCTGATGTTGCTGCAAAATGTCAGATATTGGATGGCAAATCTGATGAGGAGATGCTGCATAGCATGCTTAATGAAGAGTTTTGGGGTGTAGACGTCGATGAGGAGTCTGGCTTAGTATATGGCCCTTTCAAGCATGCATTTAAGTGTATAGCTAAATATGTTGCAGCTGCTTGGAAGATTAGGAATGCTTATGCTCACCCTTCTGATGTGGCGTGAGGTCCAACCAATGGGGTTTGTTACCAACTATTGCTTGCACCCGGGCTTACAAGCCCTCCTTGCTTTCTTAAGTAGGAGGGAGGCTCTTACCCCCATTGGGGCAGCGGAGGTTTTGGGTGATTTTGACCTAGCTGCTGGACCTCATGTTTAGGCATATATTGTCATACATGTCGAAGTTTACCCGTATTCTGTTCCACCTCGCTGTTCTTTGTGACAGCTTGAGGTGCGGGGCCTATGGCACTTATTGCTATGGCATATCATGAAATGTAATAATAATGAATCTTTACACCGTACCCCTTGCTCCAGCGTATTCTTCACCTAGTCCAATCCCCAGCCTCCCCTCCACTCATGCATGCAAAACCATAGAATGCACATAACTGGTTGTCAATCAATACAGGGAAAATTGGGGGTTCCAAGTAACACTGGGCCCCGTACTGCCCTCACTTGGGCTGCTGACAATGACAACGCCAAGATCACATAGAGAGCCTAACCCGCGTGAATTGCCAATGGACAGAGAGGCTACTCCCGTGCTTCCGGTGCAGCCACCCTATACATACGCCCAATACAACTGGTGGTACATGCACGGATGTCTCATTCGCATGTGGCCCTTGTCACATCCCTGAGAGCTACGAGTCCGAACTTGCTGCTCTATCACCAGTGCATGCTCATGCCACACTACTAATGATGAGCTGCTTGTCATCTGCTGCTGTTGCCAATCTGCTGCCGTCACTGCTGAAAGTTACAGCCCACACCTGGTCACTATGATCCGTCAGGGTTTGGACACATGCCCGGGTGTGAAGGTCCCATAGCTTAACCCGGCTGTCACTACTGCCGGTGATGGCTGCGGCACCAGTGGGGTGTACTGCTATGTCCAACACCCACGACTCGTGACCTGCAGCAGCAGCAGCAGCAGCAGCAGCACAGCAAGCAGCTTCAGAGCGGGCTCTTGACAGCCTTGTGGAAGAGAGGCTTGAATATGTCCATGAAAGACGGAGCATGCTGTGGGTTTGTGTCCCAGGGGGGGGGGGGCAACAGCAGCAGCACCCGATGAGCAGCTTCAGAGGGAGCTTTTCTGATATTAAATTTCATCATATGCCGTAGCGAAAGTGTCATAGGCCCCACAGCAACAGCAGCGAGCAATTGCAGACTAAAAGTGAATTGAAGGGCGCTAGCCGCACAGCGCTCTAGTCTGAACTGCAACAAGAACAATATCAATGACAGCAGCAGCGGAACCGGTGGGGTGTACTGCTATGTCCAACACCCACGACTCATGACCTGCAATAACAGCAGCAGCAGCAGCATCACAGGGGGCATTCCATATCCTAGCATGAGGTACAGGGGTTCAAATCCTTCCGTGCCTGCTTACACGGAAGGATTTGACAGAAATAGAGCAGAAGACTGAAAATCTTCCTTGGACATGCTTGCCATGTAAGTTATGAACCAGCACCAGTAGTGCTGCCACGCAGGAGGAACCACAACAGGAGGAGGAGCGAAAGCAGCTGGCAGCAGCAAGCGTTGGCAGAGTAACAGTGAAGTGAAGGCCGCCAGATGCACTGCAACAAAAACGACAGCAATAGCACAAACAACAACAGCAGAGCAGCAGCACAAACAACAACAGCAGCAAGAACAGCAGCAAGAGCAGCAGCACAAACAACAACAGCAGTAAGAGCAGCAACACAGAAAAGAACAACAGCTGGAGCAGCAGCACAGAAAAGAACAACAGCTGGAGCAGCAGCACAAAAAAGAACAACAGCTGGAGCAGCAGCACAAAAAAGAACAACAGCTGGAGCAGCAGCAGAAAAATGAACAACAGCCGGGAGGAGCAGCGGCACAAAAGAAGAACAACAGCAGCAGGAGCAGCGGCACAAAAGAAGAACAACAGCAGCAGGAGCAGCGGCACAAAAGAAGAACAGCAGCAGCAGGAGCAGCACAAGCAACAACAGCAGCAGGAGCATATGAACACAACAAATGAACAGTGAGCTGCTGACCCCCGCACTGCCACACGTGACACACTGTACCTTCCTAAAAACACGAGCAACAGCAGCAGTTGCAGCAGCAGTAACAGCAACAGAAGCAATGGCAGAATGACAGGTGTATATATATCAGCACACCAATGTGCATGTGCCCGTTTGCTACAGGGAATTCCTATGCTGCTCACAGGGTGGCATTAGCATACGTATCCCCCAGTCCTTCTCACATACAGAGACAAACACCCTTGTACTTTACCACCCATTCTGGCGCCACTCTGAGCATTCTACTCCCCATACCAGATACTGCCAGCCCCAAAGTATGCTTGACATCAGTGATGGCGCACCAGACCCCCTCCAGTCCGTAGCATGCCCATGAAGTCGTTCCACCACGTTCCACCACAGCCCCGGGACTGCCCTTCCCACCAACAAGCATCAATTCCCCCACCTACGCGACATGGTATCCACCGCTCCTCCATGCCATTGGCCCATGTCCCCCCGTCCTCTCTTTCTCTTCATGTACACCCTGCCCCCTCCCACCTCTCCCGCAAGGTTCAACCTCAAACTCGCACTCCAGATCAGCCGCCGCCCATCCTCCCTCCCTTGCCATCGTCCCCCTCCGTTCCCCTTTCCGGCCTCCTGCCCCTGCCCTGTTGCCACCCTAGTTTTCCCCCCTTCCCCCTCCTCGCCGGTTACTGCCGGCGCCGCTCCCTTTCAAGCTCCCCCACTTCCCAACCCTTGCCATAAAGTCCCCCCCCTCCCCACCTACCAGACATAGCATCCACCAGTCCTCCTTGGTGCACATCATACAGATGAGCGTGCATGTCATCACATGCGGTCAGCAGCAACTTGGAGTCTGCGACAAAGGAACAGCAACAACCAGCACCAGCAGGAGGGGTCAGCCGACAGCAAAAGCCCACAGCAAGAGGTACAGCATCCAAAAGTGGCCCTTAGATGACACAAGGTATGCCAGATATCTCTGTCTTTAAAAACCGTAGTGCCCCAAAACATTTGCGTCCCAAATGTTTGCGCGGTTCTCAAAATACTAATCAAACAATTGCAGGTAGTGCAAGGTAGCCATTGTTGGCAAACGAGTAGTGTGATTATTCAGCTGGACTCATCTTACCTCTGTCACCAAGCAAAATAGCTATAGCAATCAAACAGCACATGGACATAGCAGAGGCACGCCGAGTTCCGCTGATTTTGCCTGTTGAAATGGCTCACAGCGTCTTGCGTGCTAGGGCGCATTGCTACACTTGAGTCGAGTCGAGTCTCCGAGCAGTCAACTTTGGCAAAAACGTGCTGTCTCTGTGGAGCACGTAACCCCACACATGGCAGACGTGTTACTAGTGCAATGCACGCCATGGTTAAAGCGCCATAGGCCCTGCACCTCAAGCTGACACGGCAACAGCGAGATAAATGTAGTCCCACAGTTTGGAAATAGCAACGTAGCAGCATGGGCATGTTGATGACATACACAACGCCTTGCATAGATCGGCAAACCAAAGCTATCTTGCAGGTTATGTTGAATCCTTCAAGTGTCACAAGAAGAGATGTAAGCCCCACGGGCCAAGTGCATGCCCCCCTGGCAGCCCACAACAAGTGGTGAGCACGTGCCTCATTGCTATTCAAATCCCTTTGTTGCTTGCCAACCTTAAGCCTCAAGCCTTGTCCTAGGCCCTCCGGCACAGTAAACGTCACTCTGCAGAGTGGCAACTGAGATGAAGTCTCAAAAACCATAGTTGTGTCCCAATCATGCTGGACCAGCAAAGGGACCTCTTGCGGGGGTGCTGGGTACCTCCAGTACACCCCATACTGTGAAGTACGCACTCACCAGGTGTGAAAGTGACTTTTCTCACAGGCTTGTGGTGACCCTTGAGGTTGGACACTACGGCACCAGTAGCAACATCCCAGATAGCTACGGTACCATCTTGTGCTCCTGCTGCTATGAACTTGCCATCTGGGCTGTAGGCCACACTCAGCACGTACCGGTCCTTACGACCTTCACCCTGAGGGTTGAAAGCAAAGGGGGAAAAGGAGGGGCGGAACAGAACAGCTAGCTGGTTTGAGAATGATCAAGAAATGTTGCTTGTAAAGAACGAAGCCTGATGACTTTGGCCCTGAGAAGTGAGGGAAAAAGGGGAAAGGGGGGAAAAGGGGAATTGAGGGCAAGACAAGACAGCAAGGTGGTTGGGTAACGATCAGAGAATGTTTCTGGAATCATGGAAAGCATGGGTTGCAGCTTTTGGAGATGTTATGGCTAGTATATGTTGCTGCTGCCTTCTGCGCTTGAAGGAGCGTAAGGGAAAGAAGTGGAACCGAGACAGGATTCAGGATGTGCGGTGCCTTGAACAGGAGGCTATAGATTTGAGGTAACATTCAAGAATAGTTCGCTAACTGAACAGGAGGCTATGGAATTGAGTTTGAATTTAGTTGGAAGCCTATAGAGTTGACCTCGGAGGGTAGAAGGTGGTCAGTATATCTAATGACACCACAAGCAGTGTCATGTTCACGTTGCGAAACTCACACTTGTACACACACACTTGTACCCATAGCTTACTGGCCGAAGTTGGATACGAGCATCAGCGCGGACAGCGACACTCCTGGTCAGATGGAAAACAAGCAGGGCAGATAAAGACGGCAGCAGCCTGAGCAGGAATTGTGCATGCTAGCCGTGAGAAAGCGTACTGCTCAATTGCTGCTCAGATTGCTCTAATCTTTGCTTCCTAGTTAATTGCTGTTGAGGCACTGCTGAAAGACACTGTTCCTGCAAATTGCGCTGTTGGTATTTTCCTTCATGCCATGAAAGTAGCAGAACTTGCAGCAGCTTCTCAAGTAGACACCCAGCAGTGCACCTACCGGTGGCAGCTCGTACTGCTTCGTCTGACGCCCCTCATCATCTGCTGAGCTGGTATAGACCAACACTTTATGGGTGCTGCCTCCTGCTGCTGCGAGTGTGGTAGTGCCCTCGGACGAAGGCCCAGCCGCAATACACCAAAGCTCCGTCGGTGGAAGGTCGTAGATGTGCTTTGTCTCGTTAGTTGCTAGGTCCCACATTCTGATGTTGCTGTCTAATGCGCTGGCTGCTCCATAGGAACCCACGGCGTCTACCGCTATGGAGATGACGCCGAGGGAGAAGCCTGATAGAGTATGGACGAACTGGAGCTTTTCATCGCTTGCGTCCCAGACCTTGATGGTTTCGTCGACGGATCCCGTTAAGAGACGTTGTGAGTTAGGTACCCAGACAGCTGACCATATGCCCTCTTCGTGAGCATCTGCCTTCTTGTCCAAGGTAGTGATCCGCATCCGTACAACTTGTTCCCTAAAGGGCTACGGCTATCGTCTGCGTATGTGACCTTTGACAAGCTCGAAGCTCAAATGCAAGGCTTAAGGTCTTGTCGGGCTGACGTGATCAGGCTTCACGAATCTGACTACCAAAGTCGAGGATCGAGCATAGAAGCGCTAGCAATTGCCCAAGGGACCAGTTGAGCCATCCTTGGTGCTATGGATGGATGCCTCCTGCTGTGCCATTGCAACACGACTCCACAGCCCGTCACTCCAGCAGCTGTACAAGCACTACAGGATCTGTCTGGCGGTCGATCGAGCGAGCCAGCCCAAGCTGATGACACCCCAGCAGCAAGCTATCCGTCAACTGCTTCGCTATTGCGCATAGCCATCGGTAGAGTGCCAAAAAATGGTGTGAAAATGGTGCAATGGGTGAAGCTCAAGCAGGAAGGCGCCTCCCCAGGGCCTCGTAGTAGCCATGCTGCTGCTGGAATGGGCAATAAACTGTACGTCTTTGGGGGAGAACTCGAGCCTCGTAAGCCAGTGGACAATGCGCTGTACTGCTACGACTTTGTAACGAACTCCTGGACTAAGCTGCAGGCCAGTGATGCCACCCCTCAGCCTCGTAATGCTTGCACTATGACCAGCATCGGCAATAATCTATACGTATTCGGTGGAAGGACGGGAATGGACATGGGCGAAGGATCGCTTTCAGACCTGTACGTCTTCGATACCGGGACAAGCGAATGGTCTCGTGCGGAAGCAGGTAGCCCTCCTCCTGCACGCAGCTACCACACCATGACAGCAGCAGGCAGCAAAATCTATGTATTCGGGGGCTGTGGTGCCAACGGACGCCTGAACGATTTGCATGAATTTGACCCGGCAACCGCTTCATGGCAGCTGCCTTCAGCAGACAACGTAAACCCACGCGGAGGCAGCGTCCTGGTCTCCTCTCTCGACGGCTCCAAGCTGTACGTCCTCGGCGGGTTCAGCGGCAAGGAGCTCGACGACTGCCACTGCTTCGACCTCAACTCCCAAACATGGTCCTGTCCCTGCTGCACCTCAACCGCAGCTAAAGACCTAAACCACACGGCCTGGACCATGCCTCTCGCCCGATCCGTATTCGGAGCTTGCGCCCTAAACCATGCAACCAGCTGTAGCAGCAGCAGCAGCAGCGGCGATCACGATCACCATGCAGGTCACATCCTAGCGTTTGGAGGTGAAGTTGATCCATCAGCGCAAGGCCACAGTGGAGCAGGGCAGTTTACAGCGGCGGTTACATGCTTTGACCCGGTCAACGCCAGCACTAAAACCACTGCAGCAGCAGCAGAGAACAGTAGCAGCAGTAGCTGGCATGGGGTGGTCCCTAGTGGTGAAGGCCCTTGTCCTAGGGGGTGGTTTGCATGGGCTGCAGTGGATGGGGGTTTCCTGCTACATGGGGGGCTGGACTGTAACAACCAGCGCTTGGAGGATATGTACCTGCTCAAGACCTGCGCCTGAAAACATTGCCGGACTGAGGCGCAGCAGCAGAGGGACATATGGTTGGCAAGGCCCCTTACAGAGCATGAAGTGGGATGGATAATGCAATGCCTGCTTACCGAGTGTTAAGGCAAGGGGGGGCATAGTGTTGGGGCAGTCAGGGCCGCAGCACCAGTCGGTGGGCTTGGGTGTGTGCCATAAAGCAGCCCTGAGGGGGTGCAAGACCCCAATGGATGATGCTGTGCCTGGTTACCCATTTTGTGATGTGCCATATGTTCCTGCCTGCTTCATTGAAGGGGCAGGAAGGCGGAGCAGCAGCTGCAGAAGCATGGATGCGGGGGAAACGGGAAGCAGCAGTTGGGGAAGGGGAGTAGAAGACAGGGGGAGCAGCACTGTAGGACCTAAATTATGTCCCTAGTCTCAATGTGTACAACTGGGAAGTTGAAACAGCACGGTGGCTCATTCCGTTGTTCTGTCCCTTGATATGTTGGTGTTATAACAAAGGTATTTGTGCATCAAGCGGCCATGCGTGTGTTGCCCCTGCTACTGTGTGGTTAGCACCTGTGCCTTGGTGCAGCCACACCTTACATTCTTGTTTGTTTGTTTGTTAGCAGTACTCCAATGCATGTTCATGTGAATACAGAAAGGCTTGCTTTAGAAGCAGCAAGCTCCACCATCACGGACGAGGAGAGATGCTGTGGCTGTGTCAGCAATGCTGGGACCTGCCTTGTTTACATGCCACCCGTCCATCTCTGTGGGCGGTGTCTCTTTTGCTTCACCTCTTGATGTGGTATCAATTCGCCTGGTGGTTGGTCTGGCATTCATTGTCTTGGGATAGTCGGAAGCGTATGAAGCAATGCGTGTGTGCATGCGTGGCAAAGACGTTCTGTTTGCATGTGTAGGTGGTGATGTATATACGGCAGTCATGTGGCGGGTGCTGCACGGCCCGAAAGCTGTGCAGTGATCTATATCATATATAGGGCACGTAACCGAAGGCTGCTGATGATGAACGCATGGACAAGTTAATGAATCAAACTCCATGGAAGGTTTGTGTCTTAGTGCATGCAGCTACTGGAGGAAAAGCCATATCTCAGTGGGCATTTTGATTTATAACCTGTAGTGCGGGACCTGTTCTTCGTTAATGTTGACGGTTGAGCTAGACATAGCGTATCATTCACTGTTGTGTATTCACTCACGTCTTCTGTGAGTAGTCGACTGTACTCCTTCAATTGTATGGCATTGGTTTTCTGTCTGCAAATATTGTACCGGCTTAGTAATTTTGGCCCAATGAGCCTTCAGTGGCTCCAAGGGATGCCCTCTTGGGCTAGTTGGTGAAGTTGGTACTTCTGGATCCATGGCATGGTGTGTTCGGCCGGTTCGACCTAGCCGCCCTTGTGGTTGTCAAAGCTTGAAAGTTTGTTTATTTTTGCGGCAGGGGTTTACAGCAGCTGATACGACCTGGTCGCAATGCCTTTTAGTTGCCAACCGCCCCCCTGCCGGACATGCCCTCCTGCGGTCCGAACTGTCATCGACAAGTCCCACAACAGCTTCTACCGCACATGGCTGCGTTGATGGCCTGCAAGCGGTCTGCTACCTTCCACTGGTCCGACCGGGACCCGAGCTTACCTGCTACTAGCAGGAGTCAGCGATGCCAGAGACTCCGAGCCGACGCATCGGCACTCCTTCATGCTCCATCTCGACGACCAAAGACAAATCTGTAGCTCATCCGCCCAACTAGCAAAAGTGATATGAGTGTGCACATCCAAACCTGGAAACTGTAGAAAGGCTAGGCAATATAGTACCTGTACCCAACCTCCAGTAAAGCACCAAGCACTGGAAATGTAAACACATACAGCCACAACACGTTAGATCACCTGCATGTCCTGTACAAGACACTACTCTGGCCGTGTTTGGAGCCTCTCTGGAGAAACCTGGCCTAATCACGCCTTTCAAACAGCAATACTGGAAGGCAGACAGATACCCACCAAAAACACTGTACATTATCAGTGGTGCACATGTTGAGTAACCCCCCTTGATCCCCTTACAGATTCTCACGGCCATTGCTGCATGCACATGCCATCACATACGGTTCAGATGATAGTGTAACTAAACTGCACTTCAGCTGCCAGAGCCGGCAACCTAGCAGCTGCAGCACTGGCCTGCTGCTTCCTACCCACTCCCACCCACCACTGGGCCCCACCCCATCCCAGTCCCCTGCTTATCACCACTCGACGGCTAAACCCTCAAACTGGGTGGTACTAATCGCCGTCCATGTGTTCTGCCGCTTCTCCATGGACCCCCCTCACCATCAATCTCTGGTTGCTGTGATTTCTGCCTCCCACCTTCGTCATGTTGCTTGTGCCCTTCCACATCTATAACCCCACCAGCTGACTCAGCTGCTGCAGCCTCGTTTACCTCTTTGCGCCCATCCACTCCTCCACCCATCCGTTCTCCTCCAGCCTTCTTCCCAACTCTCCCCCGTTTGCCATCCTGCTTACCACCCCTGTCCCCAGCTCTCTCCTGCCTCTTCCCTCTTCCCCTCCCTCTCTCCCCTTTTTGTGATGCTGCAAATTCCTCACCTCCCGCACCTCCATCCCCCTCTGGCTTGCCCCCATCCCCTTCATCCCCTTGCTGCCCTTCTTGGTCCTGCTGCTGCTCCTCCTCCTGCTGCTTCTTTTGCTTAGCGGCCTGCTTAGCTCGCCTTGCTGCTGCCCTTGCTTCAGCTGCTTGTACCATATCCACATCACGGGCTTCTGCTCTGGCTAGCTGCTGCAGCTGATGCTCCACTGCCTGCAGTACACAGCAAAAGGTAAGCGGTACACAGCAGTAGGTAAGCAGTACACAGCAGTAGGTAAGCGGTACATAGCAGGAGGGCAGTTAACTGCAGAAGGCAGTAGGAGGTAATCACTTCATACATGACCTGCAGCTGGCACTATCTACTTGGCGAGCTGCTGCTCGACTGCCACAAATAAAGGAAACAGAGAGGGTCACATTTTTGACATTGCTCCTGTGCACAGCATTGGTCAGAGTGACCGAAGTGAATAATGGTTCCCATGGCAATGAGTCTACACTGTATAAAACTTGTTGAAGAATGGGACCAGAGCGATCGGCACAGCACAGTGCTCCAGCACCCATCAGAATGGTTGCATATCCCACAGAGCTTGCCCTGCTAGATGACCATCACCAAACCTTTTGTTTGGTGATGGTCATATGATATACCAACATATCTGCCAATATGACTGGCCCACTAGAGCAATTGCTAACACATCCTTTGCACACTTTTAGGGAACGAGCTCCGCGGAGACGCCGAACCCTAAAGCCTAGACCCTCCCAAACCCCATTTTGCACGCATACCAGTGACTCACCTCTTGCCATTTTGAGGGTTTTTCTGCAATGTCCAATTGACTCAGCAGCAGCTTGATGTGCTTGCAATCATGACGCCTGAACCTAGGCACAGTTCCCGCCAATCACAAGGCGCAGCAGCAGCAGCAGGAGTCAGCATCCGTCCTTGCAAATGTATTTGGGTGCTCCTCCTCTACTTGAATACACAGTGGTAATGTGCAACATGGGATATATGGACCTTTGTGGAAGAACCTGTTGTGGACGAACTAATCAACAATCAAATGGGGATCTGCGGCAACGGTTGCAAAAGAGTGCACATGGATAGATTGTGGAACCCATGTGCTGGTGCAAAGGCTGGCTTGCCATGTGGCTCTGGCAGATAATGGGCGCTAAACCTCAAAGTCTTAACCCATCATAGCCCATAGAGTAAAACTGGTCATGTGACTGGTAACTTGTAAATACCCATAGGCTCCTAAGCTTTCATAATTGCCTAACCCTAAACCCTAAACTAAAACGTAAGCTTTCATAATTGCCTAACCCTAAAGCCTAAACCCTAAGCTTTCATATTTGCCTAACACCACAAGCATCATCAGGAGGCAAACAACAGGGCTCTTACACCTACCAGGGGCCCCACAAGAAGCTGGCAGCCCCTAATTTGTAAGGCTGCTGACTGCTACTTACTTGAAAGCACACCATCCTAGATATAGCAACACAAACATCACCAACTGAGACTTTCCAGAAAGCATCTTCCATCATACCTGTACTGCATGCATCTCATAGGTTTGGGGTGGTGGTCTCGGTTATATGCTCTTTGCTCGTATGTGCCGTGCCAGCCTGTCATGAACCCTGCGTTTGTCGCCTAGCCTGCACCCCTGTTTCGGCCTGTACAACCTTCAAGATTGTTTACTGTCCTCCCCCTTTCATGCGCGCATCATGGAAATGTACGCAAGAGAAGATAACCAGATGGAAGTTATCTGACCACTATGATGGTAGCATCGCCTTATATGGCTGCTAGCTGAATGCTCTTTTTTCCAGAGCACATCATGCTACGAGTAATGAAGGTAACAACCCCATAACCTCAGCAACTGAGGCTAACCAGAAAACCATCTCCCATCGTACCTGTAACCCCTCTCCTAACGCATCGGCCCAAAAAATCAAGAGACTACTACCATTAGAAATTCAGCTGACCACCCACCTATAGTCCATGCAAGTGCAAGTCCGCTTGGGCTCCCCAATCTTGACTACATAGTGATCCCCTTTGGAACCAATCACGATAAAGGTGGCATTTGCTTCTTGATCCTCTCCCCCAGGGCTGTAGTCCACTAAACCGCCCATCTCCAGCTCCCGCAGCCTCTGCTTCTCCACCTTTCGGTAGGCCTCAGCCTGGAAAATTCAATCAATTAATCAATCAATTAATCAACACGCAAAAGCAGCCTGGAGGATTATAGCAGAGCATATGCATCAAACAGCAGGGCGAGAGTCAAACATTATATGAAAGTGAAAGTTGACCAAGAGGTAAAAGTGAAAGGCAAGGTCAACGTGGGCGGTCAAGGTAATGAAAACAGCAGACCACAATCAAGAGCAGGCATCCTTAAACTGACTAGGTCTCCAACCACATGTTACGCCCCAATTGAATTACAGCAGATCTGAGACCATCTAAAGCATGGGGCCATAGATGCTGGAACAGGAGATTAGTCACTAATTAGTCATCAGCCTAGCAGTTGGTTGTCCAGCAAAACAGGATTTGAACATAATTGGATCGAGGCACTGGACCCCAGGTCAAGTTTGGGGACTCAAAAGGGACGTGTCCGTAAGCAAATACAGGCTGTTCACTGCACACATTCGCTTCACTACTAAGCACTCGTAATCTGGAATTTTAAACATGACTGGACATGGCCCCAAGACATGCAATGACCGTGGTTGATCTCGTCAATACAAAGCGGCAAGTTGTCATCGCCATGCAGGGTTTAGGGTTTAGGAGCTAAACCCTAAACCCTCAACAAGCCAAACCCTCAATGTTGTACCTGTGCCTGTATGTCCTCTTCCGTCATCCATGCATCTTCTTCCTCCTCCTCTTCTTCATCTTCTGGATGAGGTGGCGGCTGACAGGTCTCAAGGTGACGCGCATGCCCTCGTGACATCACCTTGCCACACCTACAGGGTTTAAGGTTTAGGTTCAGGATTAGGGGGAGTTGGGGTCATGGGGGCAGTTTTGAGGAGGAGGGAGTTTGGAACAGGGGGAGTTCTTAAGCAATCAGAGACATCGGTACCTTGCTACACCTACAGTGGAAGGGGGCAACAGGGATTAGGGGTAGGGGGCAAGTTTGGTGAAGGGAGATCTTGGGGGAGCAACCCTGGGAACTTGAGGTTGTTAGGGTTAGGGTTAGCGTCTGGGGAGTTTGGGTGAGCGGAAACTCCTGAAGTCTTGTTAAGGGACAAGCATGTTGATAGGGGTGAAAAGAGCGCCGTGACCTTCAGACATCAGCTTCCTACATTTGCAGGTTGAGCGGCATGCGGGCGAGGGTGAGGAAGGAGTGGACAAACGTAAGGGAAAGAGTGGTCAGCATCCAACACATGAGAGTACGTTTTCTATGCTGATGGGACTGAAAACCCTGCTCTCAAAGAGAGCGCATGCAGAAACTGTGACTGCGTGCCAAGCTGACAGGGCACGGTCCAGGTGAAGTGTGTCCCATACCTCCCAACCCCCGACCTGCAACAATAGCCGCCTTCCCCTCTTTACACTTCTCCTTCTGTTCAACTCACAAGGCACAGACAGAGGAGCCCCATCACTCCCCAGCACGGTTTTTTGTAATTTTTTTTTAAATCCCCCTTCTTTTTCTTACAAACAATTTTTTTTTATTTCCTTTCTTTTTCTTATTTTTTTGGGCAGGGGTTATCCGCCTCACAATGTGTGCTGGGCTTTGCAGGATTGGACACCCATCCATCACCTGCCCGTCAACTGCTTGCAACGTTACTCAAATGCATTGATTTCTGATCTCTTAAAAACAACAAATCACAATGACGATGATATACAGGTAACATAAGAGAAACATCAATTACCAGTATAAATTATTCCATTTCACCTAGGGCACTCTCCATCTATGATGAACAGGGCAAGCTCAGATGCTCCCTCATCTTCCCCAGCCTCCCCTGCCCCTGCATCTCCCCCTGCTTTGGTCTTCAACCTCTTGGAGTGGCGGCTTGGCTCAAGGTGCTCTTTGGGCTCTTTGGGCTTTCGGGGTTTGGCTTTGGCGGCTTTTTCTTGGGTGACGAAGGCATTGAGGCCGGCGACTGCTGCTGGTATGCCAAGAGCAATAAGGCGAGCCCGGTTCCTGGCTATGCTGCATGAGTGAAGGAGTAGGATAGAACGAAGTCAGGCTGGCTTTGAGCGAAGTTTGATTCTTGCACGTAATTGACTCTCTGTTCTAACCTAAGTTCTAAGACAAGAGCAAGTGAGAAAGGAAGTTGAGGGAGGGGGGACAAATGCCGAAGGCACAGAGTTTGGTCTGTGGGGCCCAATTAGTACGTCACAATTAACCACTTAATGATCTGCAATACAATTTGCCGAGCTGGGTCGGTTTTTGGTCTATTTATGCGGGGCCTGGACCGGACATAAGTGCATATGATGTGATTGTCAACATGTTGTCCCCTATTAGAGGCCACACAGCTTTTGCAAGCTTATGTCAGGCCTATGAATCAGCCTATTACTTTGCTGTACGGCTTATGGTACGCAACACCTCCCCAAAAGTGAAGGGAACTCCTCTATCGGAATACTAACTGGACATGACATGGTTCAAACACGGGTTCAAATGTTGTTCACCAGCTGTCGATGCAGGCTGTAGAGCTGAGGCAGGCTGTACGTAGCTGCTTTGCGCTGCCTGCAACTTACATTTGCTGCCTCTCAAGTTCATACTCCGTCAGCGGAGCAGGCTCCATAGCTGCAGCAATTCTACAGCGCAGACCCACGGCCGAGAGCCAAGGCACCTAGTAGCTGCTGCAGATGCTAGTCGTTTGCTGAGCTTATCAAAACAGCATAAATGACAATTAGTTGGCTGAACTCAATTGCTTGGGTGGAATTTATCTTTGAATGTACAATTCTTCGCTGCCGGAACCACCTGATGAGGAGGACATGTGCGTGGTTAGGGATCAGCACATAATCCCACGTGAGCCAGCGCATATACGAATGTCGTCGGAAGGATATTACCTCTTTTTCACGGGCTAAACCACACAACGGGAGCAATTTATTTCGAAGTCCCGCTGACGTCACTCCTGGTCACTGTCGTCACCAGCCAAGGTGACTTCAAGTGATCCACGGAGAATCCCCTGCATAGTCCACGCGACAGGAGCAAAATAATTGCCCCAATAAGAGCTTAGATGACTGTTCAGGGTACTCGCATTGGCTGTGCTTGTTCTGGTCAGGTCGCGGTCAACCTACGTACTTCTGGTGCCACAATCGCAGATCATGAAGCAAGTTAGTGTAGCTCTGGACTGGTCGCCAAACACCAACCACACTGGCTTCTATGTGGCGCGCAATCAAGGCTATTACAAAGATCTGGGCCTTGACGTGACCATTATCAGCCCCCACACGGGTCCGTAAGACGCCCATGCTCTTGGTACCGCACACGCTGACTGCCCCTGTCATTCATGTTCCTGACCCCTTATGCCTCTTACTGGCTGACAGACGAGTACAAGATGACACCAGCTTCACGTGTCGTTGACGGCTCAGCCCAGTTTGCATGCACCCCATCTGAGAGCGTTATATCATACCACACCTGGCCCGGGGGTGCCAAGCCCAAGATCGTCGCTGTAGCGACATTGCTCCAGGATTCCACTAGTGCCATTGTCACGTTGAAGTCCAGCGGAATCGACAGGTGGGCCTCAGTCACCGCCTGACGACAGAAACTTCTGTCTGTGTGAACAGCTGATTGTGTAATTCATCGTAGAGAGCCTCCCATAATTGTGCAACTAGTCATGCCTTGCCACCAACTTTGAGTGACGTACTGAGACCTTGGCCCCTTACTGATATAATAAGCTTCAGCCAGCAGAAGCGTGTAGTGCACATGTTCCTATACAGAGACACTACCTGCATAGTGCATTTTCATTACGAAACCGGTCAAATCCTGCGCCAATGCACTCATTTGCTTGATCCAAGGATGCTGTGAAACTCTCCTAATTGTCCTTCCTGTCCAGGCCTGCAAAGCTTGATGGTAAAACCTACGCCTCATATGGAGCAAGGTAAGCAGGGTGGTCACCCTAGCTTGTGCACATGGCCAACATCCCACTCACACAGCCTACAGAAACAGCCAGGAACAGCAGCAGCCAGAGGAAGAGCTTACAGATCTGCTCACCTTGTGTCTCACTGAAAGCAGCCTTATGGTTTTCACCCAGCAGCCAGGCACCCTTTAAAAGCCTTGTGCCATCCCCCTTTCAGACTGAGCCAGGTAGCAACTCACATCTCCTGGTGCACCTTGACTTGGAGACTTGCTGTGTGTGCATAGCTCCCAGCATTTCTTCTGCACGTGTCTCTAAACCACTCAGCTGAGCAGCTAGCTCCATTTCAGCACTTGAGCAGCGGTAGTTCCCTGCCAGCAGTGTTCCTATGACCAGCAGGCAAGCTGGGGTCAATGTTACCGGTAGTCCTCGACCCATGGATCCAGCAAATAGTCAGTCGCTTTTGTATAATTCTTACCTCCCCTTGACTCAGTTCCTTGTGCATTCTCTCGTTGATGCAATAAGCTTGACATCTCTGGTCACTGAAATGGCTGTGGACCTGCGATTCATGGCATTTTCTCCCTACTTAGCTACGACACATATGCACCGCCAGGCTTAACGGGTCCTCTTATTACTACATTTCGTGTCATGCCATATCAATAAGTGATTGACTGCCCCTTTAGGAGTGGACCCAAAAGATTGTCCAGCCGTGTGTGTGGAGACCTTCGAGCACCTGTTGTCCAGCTGCTTCCATTAGTAATAACTTTTATGTATCTGTACAAAGCTGCGATAAACTTTGACCTCTATTATGTTTCTGTGCCATGTTGTTCCTGTCTGATCAGGTATGAGGGGCGCATTGTCCAGCAGATGATCAGAAACGATGGTGGCAAGGGGGATTACATTGAGTCCACTCCTCCCATGCTGGGTATCTGGAACACTCTGCTCAAGGTGGGTCAAACGACCAGGGATCTTACGTCATAGGCGGCGCAGCTCAGGCTCCTTCCCCTGCTGCTGTTTCTGCTCCCGTTGCTCGCCCGTTGCTGACGAAGCCCTGCCCTGCTGCTGCTGGTGCTGCATCCTTCTGCTCTGTTCAGGGTGATCTTGGATGCTACCTGGGTCTTCTAAGACTGGGGCAGGGGGTTGGGAATGGAGGAAGAAGGCTGGGTAGGCCTGCTGCTGACAGGACTCTGCTGCTCTTCATGGTCTTGATTACTGACTAACCGCCGTTCCTTTCTGTTCTGTTCAGGGTGATGCTGATGCTACCTGGATCTTCCAGGGCTGGGAGGGGATCCAAGCAAAGAGGGCAGGTATAGAGCTCAACACCTTTGCCATTGAGGATTACAAGGTGCCTTATGGTTACAGCCCTGTGCTTGTGACACACCCAGACACAGTAAGGTAGGGTTTAGCTTTAGGGGTCGGAGGGGGGGGGGGCTGCTTGCTTTGGCCAACCCTAAGACAGTGTCCCATAAAAAAGTGCGTTTGCAGAAAGGCCTGGCCTATAAGGAGCGTATTTGAGCCAGTACATCGTTATGGGGCTCTCTCCTGCGCATGGATGAGCTCTTAACTCATTTCCATTAGTGATTTCTGTGGGCGGAAACCTTCCCTCCTAGTATGTGTTTTTCCAGCTAGCTGCTACTGCAATCTAACGTTGCCTCCGCCCCCCTATCGTTTCTGTTTCTGTTTCTGCAGCAAGGACCCTGCCCTTCTAAGGGACTTCTTAAACGCTACCTCCAAGGGTTATGCAGCAGCAGCAGCTGATCCATCATGGGCAGCTGACATACTGTTTGATGAAGTGGCTAAGGACACTGCGGGGCAACCATTGCCTGAACCACTGGATAGAGACATGCTGCGGGAGTCACAGGTAGGGGGGTCGGCTACTTGGAAGGGGTTAAGAAGGGCAGACCTGCAAGGGGGGGAGGGGGGGGATGGAGCACGGATGTGGGATGGAGAGAGGTTTGGGAAGGGCGGGGGGGAGAAGGGGGGGGGGGGGGGGAGGGTCCTGAAAGCGAGGAAAATGGGGAAAGTGGGGTGAGGGGGGAAGGTAATGGGAGAGAAGGGCGTCATGGGCAGCTGGCATACTGATGGAGGAAGTGAATAAAGATACAGCAGGGCAAATGCTATGCTGCGGGAGGCACTGGTAGGGGGAGGGGGGGCGTGAAGGGGCTAAGAGGGGCAAAAGTGCGGGGAAGGGCGGGGGGGTGCCCGGGGGATGGAGGGAGGTGGCCCAAATAGGGAGGTGGGTGCTTCCTCTTCAAGGGGTAGAAAGCAGAAGAAGTGCAAGGAGGGGCGGGGTCAGTGGGGAGGGGAGGCTGAAAGCGGGGATGATGGAGGGAGGGGGGGAACATGTGGGCTGATTTAGACGAGCAGGGAGAGAAAGGAGAAATAGGAGGGTAAAGGGGGTGATAGAGGAGGGCGGGGGTGAGGGGTCGGGAAGGTATGGTGGGATGGGAGGGGGAGGTATGGAGAAGAGAATGGGGGGCGGGGGAGGGGAGGGGGGGGGGACGCACGGAGGCGAGAAATGGGGGAGGCCGAGGGGAGAGAGGGGAGGGGGAGACATCCGCAACAGCTACACAATCGGTTCAGTGGCTTCCATTTCTCATGAATATCTAGAATTTAGAGCATGTGCGCTGCTGGCTCTTTTTTTGTGTAAGGTCACTTCATTCAGTTCTAACCAACAGTCTCTAATACATGTGCACTGCTGGCTCCTGTTGTATGTTACAGGTGTATGTGTCCCAGCACTACCTGGCTCCCTCTGGACGCTGGGGTGAGATGGCCACAGCAACATGGGAGGCTTTCTTGGATTGGCTGCACCAGACTGGACTGCTGACAACAAAGGTATGTGTGGAAGGGGAGCATACAGCGCACCTGGTACCCCTCCCGCCTTTGACTTCCCCTCCGCTGACTCCCCTCTCCCTCTCCCCTCCTCCTCTGCCCCTTCCCTGCCCCCCCTTGGTGCTCCTGTCGTCGTAGTCGCTGCTGGTGGTAATTGCGCTGGGACAGTGTTGTTTTTGTTCTTGCTGTTGCTACTCTCCTGTTGCTGCTGCTATGTTTGGGCAACTAATCGACAGGAGTGAGTGACAATAGCCGCTATTATTGCCTGATGCCTTTTGCGTCTTGTGCTAAGGGTGCCATGCAGCCACGGACGAAATGCAGCCCTTCTTTCCCCCTGCTTCTTACCTTTACCCCAGCCCTCCTCCCCCAGCAATGATAGATGCGCAACAACATAGAACATCCGTCCAGCATGCATTAGCACAACATTGACACCATACTTGCAAGGTTTTCTGATTGTTGCGGTCTATAGTAACATAACATAACAAACATTTAAGGCGTGGCAACCGCCAAGGGCTGCTAGTTCGAACCGACCAAACACACCATATGTGCGCCGGTTGCTTAGCCCTTCTGTCATTATAATAAGGAGCCTTGTATTTATGGATTGGGTATGTTTGGCCATTGGCATAAGCTGGCCTTGCATTCATTTTTATGATTCATTCTTGCTTGGCCTTCATTGGTTTGCACTGCACGGAGTTCTCTGATAGCTGACGAATGGCTGATAAATGGTCTATGCCGTGTTGGAATGCCACTGTTGTGCAGGTACAGAGCCGTGGCGCATATAACACTGGTGCCTCAAGTGACTCTACTAATGCTACTACCACATCCCTTGATGGTCTGAGGGCAGGAGATGTTGGGGAGCTGCTGCCAAGAGAGGCTGTGAAGGCGGATGCCCTGGCAACTAATGAGTTCCTACCCAGTGCGACACCAGCAGCTGTGTAACTATTCTAGGATCACTTTTGGCGTATGTTATGAGGTAGATCACTGCACAGCTTTTGGGCAGCCGAGCCTCCACATGACTCCAACCAGTTGTTTGAAAGTCTGTTGAGAGGGAGAGACCCTTGTTCTGTAAGGGGTGGTCGTACCCTTGTGTGGACTCGGAGTGTGTGCATCTTCACTTCCTAACGCTTTGAACATGTTCTTCCGTCGAGCTAATCTTAGCTCCAAGGGTATCTGTGTCAGCAGTGGGATGGGGAGCCTGTAAAGTGTTTGAGCTTAGGGGAGCATGGGATGGTCCTGTGGCTACTCATGTATGGCTCACTCCATGAAGACCAGGAGTACAATGAAAGTTCATGCGTTGCTTGATCCATGTTGCTTTCTTGTGCACTGCTTCTCAGTAACCCGATGCACTGGTTACCCACGAGTGGAAAGATCTTTCCTTCTTTCCTTGCAGCCGAATAGAGCAGCATGCCACCATTCACTGCCAAAGCCACGCTCGATGCATGCTCCAAGCTTAATAGGGCCAAAGCTTCGCGAGGAACTGACCAGCTCGGCGGTACAGGCAGTACAAATCCTGCACAGCTCAAAGTCTAGCGCGGGTTCGTGGACCGTAGACGCCAATGCCGTGGCTGACTGAATATTGTTACCTTGAATGGCCTTGTCCCCAACGTTGTGCGTATCTTCAACGCAATTGTAAGGCTTACCTGCTGCATGTGTCTGATGCCCCCTACTCCGGCCTTTTACCCTGCTTTGCCGAAGCTGTAAGTCTGGGCGTTGTGCATGACGTTACAACCATGTATGTTCCAGGCCTTAGCGCCCAATAGCAGTGGCTCAAGCGTAGCTCATCGTCAGAGGTCCCTCTAGGCCCATCCCTGCATGAAGGCTTATGACTACGGGCAGGAGCAATCGGAAGAGCCGCACGGGCGAAGGTAGCATATCCCCAGAGCCTCCTGCAGAGATCCATGAGGATGCCGTCCGCGGAGCATCACAGGTTAGTGGTGCACAAGCAGATTCCATGCTCAGTCAGAGCAGTCAGCAACATCCTTTGGCATTTGCTTGCCATTAGCAGGCTGCATGGCGTTCTAAGAGATCTCAAACTCGGCCTGTTATATCAGAGTACAACCTAGGGGGCTACATGTCTCTCCTTGGTGCACCTTGGCAACTGCTGCTCCCCCTTGTCATCCTTTCAGTTGGACCCCAACTACTCTTGCCAATGTTTTACGTGCGTGAAGTCATGTTGCAGTCAGGAACCTCAGTGTAACCGCCATGCGTGAAGGGAAGCCAATGAAGCTTCCATTGATGGCATTTTCCGAGAATTCGACCAGAAATCCATGGGCTAGACATGCAACCAAGCAAGCGCAAAGTAGCAGCATAGGCACTTTAACCTTGGCAGCATGACCATTCACATTCAGGAGTATCAAACATGAGCAGCGTCACGCAGCATCAGCTGGATACGAACTTCATGTAGTGGCAGCATCAGCTGGATACGAACTTCATGTAGTGGCAGCACCGGCAGATGTAGCGGTGTGACTGTTGCTTACTTGCATGCCTGACGCATGGTAGTGTGTAAATGGTCACCAGAAGTCTAGCAGACGGAAGGAGCAGCAGCGCAAGGCGCACACAGCAACGCAGTCCCCCCCGTATCCCCTCTCAGCCCCCCCCCCCAGTAGCCTCCGTAGCGCCCCTCCCTCACCCCCTCACCCCACACAAGCCCCCTCCTCCTCCCCCTCATCTCCCC
>OY744507.1:6763004-6804401 GCA_963556185.1 Pseudopediastrum boryanum
GGCTGAGCAGGAACTGTCAACAAGTTAACTGAAGATGAGTCCAGGGCTCTTTTCGGCAGCTTCTGCATTAGTAGAGTATGAGAAGGATATCTTCTTTTTCTGTGGGTTTATTTCAATTCCCTGTATGTCTGGAGTGGTATGTATTGCAGGGGGATCCATGGCTGCTGTGTTGGCATGAAGGCGATGAATTATCAGATGATATCGTGATCATGTAAGTGTTTGGACTGACTTGGCTGCATGGCTCAATCTGGCTTTGTTGCGGCGCCAACTCTCATGGGACTAATCTGCCCATGTGGGTGGCATGGATTTTTCATAAGTCTGCAGGCTATGATGCGCGGCTGAACCTTTAATTGGTAGCAGAGGTGCTTGTGAACGCAGATACGAACTTGGATCTGTGTGATTCAGGATCTGGTGGTGCATCCGATTCTGGAAAGCTCACAGACGTGCAGGTGACAGATAGAGAGAGAGAGAGAACTCCGCAGAGAAGGGGGGAAATCCCTTCTCCCTCGTTAAGGGAGACTGACGTGCAGGTGAATGTATCATCCCAATGGTCTGGCCTGTTAGGTAATAGGCTTAGGCACTTCTGTTTTGGTTTTCGTTTCATGCCATGTGGTGTTTCGTTCTGGCTTGTAAGTAGGGAAGCGACACTGATTACCAGAACAGCGGGATCACCCACAGAAGTGGTGTTCACTTGTTCCCGCAGTGAGTAAAGGCTTTGTTGAGGCTAGAGATTTGTTCCTGGCAGCTGTGGTACCCCCCGTGGCCGCGCTGTCCTCTCTCAGGTATGCTGATTTCTTGGCACTGTCAGCCACTGGCTGTGTCCCTCTCTCGGCCTTGGTCAAGTATGTGGCCGTGTGTGTTCGTGTCTGTTGGTAAGCACTGCCATCAGTCGGGTGGTACTGATGTGGTGGAGTTACCAGATATCTTGCTCCCGGCAGGTCAATATTTGGATATGTTTGACTCGGAGTTGGAGACAGATCTTTCTGGTGGTTCGTCTGACTTGAGGAACTGGTTAAAGTCTAGATGGATACATGCTTGGGTATTAGCCTTGGTTGGTGCTCTGGACATCTTGAGTGGTACAGATGAGGCGGGTGGACTTACCGGACATCTTGCTTGGTTGGTGCTCTGAATTGTGTTTGATTTGGAAACAGATCGATCCTCCTGGTGAGTTTGTTTCATGCGCACTACTGTTTGCAGTCTCTGTAGTTGGATGTATGCTTGGGTATTCCTATTGATTGGTGGTGTGGAATCCATTGTTTTTGGACCCATCCGATGGTGTGTAGTTTGGTCGTTTCGACCTAGCAGCCCTTTGCGGTTGCCGCACCTTCAATTTTTGTTTGTTTGTCTGTTAAAGAAATAGGGAGTTGACTCGTGTGTGTTTGCCGATCATTTCGCCGGACCTAGCTGCCTTGTGTGCAGCCACACCTTACATTTTGTTTATTTGTTTGTCTCTTGAAGTGTTTCACCTCCATGGGGAGCACATCAGTCTAGTAGTGTAGTTTTTCCTGTGATGCATGCCCGCTTGCTGTGTCCTAGTTGTCCGCTGCTCACAGCAGTCAACTTTTGCATCCGCGTTCTTATTACATTTCATGATATGTGTCGTACTACATGAGCTCCTGACAGTGTACATCCCTCACCATACATGAGCTGCAACACAAGCAAACTCTACTGCTGCCAAACAGCGTTTGTCTGCTGCACTCCTTGCACAATGTTCTGTCACAGCTTTACTACAGCTGCTACATCTACAGTACTGCATGAGACAACAGCACTGAGCTGATGCCACCAACATCATTGCTCAGTTACGGGACCTGGAGCAGGTCTGGCAGTTACTGCCAAGGTGTGAAGAGCTCCTGTGTGCAGGTGTAGCAACAGCAGTGTCCAGCAGCAGCAGCACACAGCCTGTTGCTGAAAGCAGCAGTAGCAGCAGCCTTTCTGCTGCTGAAAGCAGCAGTAGCAGCTCTCCTGCTGCTGGAAGTAGCAGTAGCAGGGCTGGGGGGGTTGACAACAGCAGCGTTGAAGAGGGAGCAGGGGAACTGACTGGTAGGGGCAGTAGCAGCGCATCAGTTGATGCACTTGTGTTCTTCGGAGAGCACAATTCTGCTGGTGATGGTTCTTCAATCTCCAGCAGTGTATCGGGGTTTAGCAGCCAGGCAGTTAGCAGCACAATAAAAGCATTGCTGCCGTATGACAGGTGGTCTACAGCAGCGCCGTGTCGCCTCCATGGGGGGCATGGCAGTGGCTATTCTGCTGCTCATAGCAACGGGGAGTGTCGGTTACAGGCAGGGACGCAGCAGCACTGCAAGGAGGCGCAGTATTCACGCCTCTTTGCAGCCACAGGGTTGTTATGGGGTATGGACGATTGCTATATGGCTTACAGCCTGGGTCAGCAGTCTTGGAAACAGGAGTTACAGCCATTCGCAGGCTCAGCAGCAGTAGCAGGGGAGGAAGGGTACTGGCAGCGGATGGAGGATCAACGGGCAGATGAGCTGCTCTATCGGGGGTATGAGGAGTACATGTTGAGTAGACCTCCTGTGCAGCTGTCTTTGAGGTATGAAGAGGGGTACGGAGTGAAGGTGGAGCTAAGGGTGGTTAATGAGTTGGTATCGCCTCCTACTCATTCCACAGGTGTAGCAGCAGCTCTGGCACAGTTGCCAGTTGATGCTGCTGCATCCGCAGCAGCAGTGACAGGGATTGGCAGCAGTAAGGGGGACACAGCAGAAGCAGCATCACCACTTGGTGTGGCTAAGAAGGTGGCAGCCGCTGTAAATCGGTGTCGGCCACATTTCTACTTCAGGGGCGTGGCTTGGGTGTCCAAGCTGGCTCTTTTGCTTCTTATGGCGATCTTCATGGTAATCAAGGAGCTGGTGGAGGTGTATCTTGTGCTACCACTCAGCGTGGATGAATGGGTGGTGTATAACACATCAGCATATTGGCAGCCTTGGGTGTTATGGTGGCAGGGGTTATTGCATCCAGTTCCGCCGCTGTCGCCTCCAGGCTCTCCCAGGGTAGCAGCTCGCTGTCGCAAAAAGGGCAGTGTTCCCTGGCATGTGGGCATGCGAGAGCGGCTGTGGCAGGGCAAACCACCCACCAACTCGCAGCTACGACGGTATAGGAGATATGACCAGGCAGCAGAGCAGAGGGAAGGGCAGCAACATACGCATGCAGCAGCAGTGTTCGCTACTCGCACCAGCTGCTGGGCAGTACTGCTCACAGTTATGGTGTTTTTCTTGTGGTGGACAGTACCAGTAGTGGCAACCAGGGAAGCAGTGCATGGCTTCCAGGCTTTTACCAGCAACCTCGCCTTGTGGGAAGTTTCTCACTTGGCGGGGTGGAGGTTTCTCAGAAGCAGCCTATCATGCTGACCTTCAGGGGTCAGCAGATCGGGTGCTCAGGCAGGCCACTGCAGCAGCATATGCACCGAGTGCAAGTGCTGCTGCTGAGGCAGCAGCAGCAGCTACAGCTTCAGGATCTTTCCCACAATATCCTGGGTCTGTGGATCCTTTGCAGCTTGATGATCTGCTCCCAGATGGTAAGCAGTTCAAGCAGCTGAAGGATAGCTATGAGAAGGATGAAGAACACGGGTGGTCTTACGGCCGGCACCCAGACGTTAGTGAGGAACAGCTCTCGCGTTTGAAGCTGATGCTCTTGCAGCAAAAGTCAGTTTTTGCATATAGTCTTCGGGACCTGCCAGGCTATAATGGTGGAGAGATTACCTTCGAGCTTATGCACGGTAATCCCATCATTACACCGCCTCGCCGGTACAGCTTGCTGGAGCAGCAGATTCAGGATGAAAAATGTCAGGAGCTCCTGGATGCTGGCTTTATCGAGCTCGCAGATCCCCACAACAGGTATGCAAGTGCATGCACAATGCCTGCAAAGAAGGACGAGCATGGGAATTGGGTAGAGCGGCGATTCTGTATAGACTATAGGCAGATCAATGCTGCCTGTCTTACGCAGAATTACTGTTTGGATACGCCGGAGACAATGTTTCAGCGGGTAGAGGGGTGTCGGTTCTTCACAGCTTTAGACATTAGGGCTGCCTTCCATCAGGCCAGGCTCTCTGGGGAGCCAGGCTCTGCTGGGGCAGCTGCAGGGCCTCGGGCAAGCGCTAAGGCAGTGACGGCGTTTTACTGGCGCAAGCAGTGCTGGGTCTTCAATCGGCTTCCCTTCGGGTGGAAGAACAGCACTGCTGTGTTCCAGCGCATCATGGATAGGGTTTTAGGGGACGCAGGACTTACGCATTGTGCTCAGGCATTCGTTGATGATGTTCTTATCGCCTCTCCAGACTTTGAGACACACATCAAGGATGTCCAAGCAGTTTTAGCAGCTTTAAATGCAGCGGGCTTGAAGGCACACCCTGGCAAGAGTGTGTTCTGTGCTGACAAGGTCGAATACCTTGGCCATGTCATCACACCGTCCGGTATCGAACCGCAGGCAGCTAAGATAGCAGCTATGGCCAGTCTTCCCTCTCCCTCCACAGTGACACAACTGCAGAGTGTTTTGGGCTTGCTGAATTACTATCGCTGCTATATTCAGCGGTTCAGCTCAACAGCCAAGCCTTTGCATAAGTTGCTGCAGAAGGATGAACCTTTTGTGTGGGGAGATAAGCAGCAGCAGGTTTTTGACACCCTCAAAGCTCAGCTTTGTACTGAGGGTTTAGCATTGAAGCGTGCAGATCCGCACCGACAGTTTATTGTACACACTGACTGGTCACAGCATGGGTTGGGGGCAGTTTTAGCGCAGATTGACGATGACGGGCATGAGTACATGGTAGCTTGTGCCAGCCGGAGTTTGAATGTCCATGAGCGAAATTATACGCCGTGGAAAGGGGAGCTATTGGCAGTGGTCTGGGGGTGTAAGATGTTTCGGCCCTGGATACATGGGCGTCACTTCGAGATTTGCACAGATCATCAGCCTTTGCTTTGGTTATTGCAGCAGCAGAATCCTGTAGGGCAGCATGCACGCTGGGTCTTAGCCTTGCAGGAATATGACTTCCATGTCCGGCACAGGCCAGGAGTCACCCACATCAACGCAGATGTTCTGAGTCGCTCTCCGCTTCCGTCTTCGGTAGATGGCACGGGTGCCCGGTTAGATGAAGACTCTGATCCTCTTACATGCCCCATTCCTATGGTGGTCTTTGGGCCTGTGGGGTCGGGCACGCCTAAGCTTCTTCCTGAGGATCAGGTGCCAAGGGAGCTTCCGCCTGAGCAGCAGCAGCAACGCAAAGCAGTAGCACCTAAGCGGGATGCTCCTGCTACCAGAGCAGCATCCGGCAGTGCAGTGGCAGGGCCTAGCAGTCTTCCTTCTCCTTCCTCTCCCGCAGCCGCAGTAGGTCCCGCCTCAGCAGCAGCTCGGCTTGGTCGGAAGAAGGGAAAGAAAAAGCGCAATAATTCTCCAGGCCCTCCTAAGCTGTCTTACTCTGCTCCACCAGCAGCAGGCCTAACAGCAGTAGAAAAGCAGCTTGATCAGGATTTCGCAGCCGCAGTCACAGCCGTGGAGCTGTCGCAGTTACATGTTACAGCAGCATTTGCTCAGGCAGAGTACTTGCAGAGGCAGCTGATTTGCAATGGCCCGTGTTGCCTTGCAGAGTTCAGCTGTCATCAGTTAGATCCCTGGGAGTTACCATACTCCCAACTTCAGGACCCACTCAGCTCTCAGGGTATTTGGCCTTGGGCTTTAGAACAGCAGCAGCAGCTACGTGCCAAGGCAACTCGCTGGGTAGCGGCTGCTGCTCAGCAACCGCCTACGCGTAGTAGTACAAGTTATCCTCGCAGTGCTTCTCGCTTCAATATCAGCAGTGTTAGTAGCACTTTCTTTGCTGCTGCTCCAGCAGGGGTAGTAGTGTATGAGCCTTTCGGAGGTCTCTGTGCAGGCTTGGAAATGGTGCTGCGCAATGGACTTCCTGTTTCTCAGTATTTTTATTCAGACATTGACCCTCTTGCACGCAGTGTAGCACAGCATCGGCTTTCGCTTTTACATGCTCGTTATCCCGCATTACTTCCAGCCTCCGCACTGCAGTTTACCTTCAGTGCTTTGCCTCAGGACGTGTGGGAGGTTACTGAGCAGCAGCTAGCCGCTCTTTCCGCACGTTTTCCTCGGCAGTGGCTGGTAGTGGGGGGGTGGGAGTGCCAGGACCTCTCGCCTGCAGGAAACTGCAAGGGCTTGGCAGGGCCAAAGAGCAGCACATTTGCACCCTTGGTGCACATATTGGCAGCATTGCAGCGTCTTCAAAAGCAGCTACCTCCCGCATATTTGCTGGAGAATACTGCCATGCAGTACAACTTCCGCAAAGAGCAGATCCGCACAGGGCAGTACAGAATTATTTGTATGGCCTTAGGAGAACCAGTGTGCCTTGATGCAGCCAGGTTCGACAGCCTGGCGCATCGAGTCCGCAACTACTGGACAAATTTGTGTACGCAGGAGCAGTTACAGTCAGCAGCGCAGCAGGTTCAGCGTACGCCAGGTCTCAGTGTTGAAGCAGCAATAAACCCTGGCAGTGGCAGGCAGCCAGCAACAGTGCAGAGGCCTGATCACCCAGTAGGTGGGCGTTATCCTGTGAACCGGCCAGGTCAGCCAATGGCAGCATGGCCTACGTTTGTGGCTTATCCAGGGTCGCGTGCCTTTCAGCAGGGTAAGCAAGGGATGGTTTATGACCCAGTGGTTGGAAGGGAGGTGGAGCCGGATGCAGAGGAGAGGGAGGTATCTATGGGGTATTTGGAAGGAGACACTGCAGCTCCAGGGGTTACAGAGCAGCAGCGCAGGGCAGTGCTTGGCCGTTGCATTGATGCTAATGTCATGCAATCTATTATGGCCATAGCAGCAGCATGGTATCGGCAGCAGCAGTGGAAGGCGGGGAAGGCTCATGCCTGTGTAGCATGTGCCGATGTTCAGCAGCAGCAGCTGTCCCACGACAGCTGCTGTGAACACGCATTAGGAGCCTTTGCTCTAATGTGTGAAACTGAGCAAGAGTTGCAGGAGCCGCATGTTGGACAGTATCTGGCAACTCTGGCAGTAGCAGCAGTGGTAGATGCAGCAGAGAAGGGGTCTCCAGACATCTGGAGTGATGAGTCCACGTTGTATTATCTCAGGCAGCAGCAGTATCAGCCGCAGTTAACAGCAGCAGAACGGGAGCGAGTTCGCAAACGTGCAGCCAACTTCCGCTTATCAGCTGATGGGGTATTGCGCAGGAAGTTCCCAGATGGCAGTAGCAAAATCTGCCCCAAGCCGGAACAACGTCAGCAGCTTATAGTGCAGCACCATCAGCGCAATGGGCATTACGGTGTCCGTCGTACCGGTGCCTTAGTGCAGCATACGTACTGGTGGTGGGGACTTTGGGCAGAGGTGGCTAAGGAGCTCAGCAAATGCTCTTTGTGCCACAGGGTGAGAAGTACTTTCAACAGCCCACGGCCGGAGTTGCAGCCACTGCCTATCAGTGGACTGATGTATCGTTGGGGAGTGGACCTCTGTGGGCCGTTTCCCGAGACGTCTAGGGGTAATGTGTATTGCATGGTAGCTGTGGAGCATTACAGCAAGCACATTGAGCTTGTGCCTCTTCCTAATAAGGAGGCTAAGACCACAGCCGCAGCATTTGCAGCAGCAGTTTTGGGCAGGTATGGGTGTCCAGCAGAGGTATTGACGGATCAGGGGACGGAATGGGAGGAGCAGTTTCAGCAGTTGCTATTAGAGTGTATGATTGACCACAGGCGCACATCAGCTAATCACCCTCAAGCAGATGGGTTAGCTGAGAGGTGTGTGGGTACAATCAAGCGGGCTCTAAGCAAGCTTTGTGCGGAGGAGGGCAGTCAGTTGGAGTGGGATCGGCATTTACCGTGGCTGATGTTGGGGTATAATACCAGCCCATCTAAGGCCACCAACCTCAGCCCCTATCAGCTCATGCACGCAGTGACACCAACAGTGCCTCCTGCTATTCGGGAGCGCATGCAGCAGCCGGTCGATCTTGATGATCCCGAACTTGCAGCAGCAGACTACTTGGCCAGATCTCACCTGGTCAAGGAGCGCAGCATTATAGCCGGTGACAATCTTAAGATTGCGCAGCATCGGGACACACTACGCTACGCTAAGCTTAGGAGTGGGGGGTATACGCCGCAGCTTAGGAGGTTTGTGCCTATGGACTTCGTCTATGTGCGCAAGCAGGATAAGGAGGGGTTAGATATTGGTGCTCGAAGGCACATCTTGCGGGTAGCAGAGGTCAGACCTTCAGGGGTTCTAATCTTACAGGGCAGGTGTGGCACACACACAGCAGTGCACTGCAGCCATTGTGCACCGTGTCACTTGCCCAACATAGACCCCAGCCTTGACTGGAGTTTGGGCAAGCCACCAGCAGCAGCAGTTTGTGAGCAGTGTGGGGATGGTTCAGAGGAGCAGCAGGGACGGCTTATTTTTTGTGATAATTGCAACAGCGGGTGGCATCTGCAATGCTGCCAACCAGAGCTCAGCAGAGTCCCTAGGGGCACTTGGGTTTGCCATAAGTGCGTCCAGCAGGGTATCACACTGGAGGCAGTTAAGGCAGTGCAGCAGGTTAATGACCGCAGAGCAGCAGCACAGTCGCAGCCTGAACGATATACGCCAGGGGAACTACGGGCTAAGAGCATGCATGGCAGGCTCCTCAAGAAGTTCTTTCCTCTAGCTGGCCCAGGGCAGCCAGTTAGGGGTAGGGGCGGACGTGGGCAGCAGCAGGCAGCAGGGGCTTGGTATGTGGGAAAGGTATGGGTCAGGGGTCCTCGGCAGTCATTCAATCTCATCGTCTGTTATGAAGACGGTGATGTGGAGTTCACCAACTTGCGTGCTTTGAATAAGCAGCAAGTGGAATGGCTCTCGGAAGATGCTGTCAGTCCTGATGGCATGGTGTTTAAGTCAGCAGCAGATGCAGAGGCAGAGCTATTGGAGAGGCAGCGCCAGCTTACCCTCCGTACGCAGCAGCAGACCGGCAGTCGTAGTGAGCGCAATCGTCATGCGGTTGCCGCACTTGGTGTAAGTCTGACAGCGGATTCTACCGCAGCAGCATCCTCATCCACTGTACCAGCTATGTGCAGTGACGCAGTTGTGGCCTTGTCCACAAATCGTAGCAGTGCTGGTGAGCAAGTTCTCGCCCGCAGTATGCAGCAGCAGTCGCAGGGCAGCGGTAGCAGTAGCAGCAGTATTCGCAACTGTCATGCAGTTGTAGCAGAAAGCGTAAGCCTGTCAGCAGTCTTTACTCAGACAGCAGCAGTGCAGACTGGTTCTATTATAACCAGTGATGTCGTAGTGGGGACGCCCACAATACACATCCAACCCGGTGCTGTAGTCGATCTACCACCAACATGGCAGTTAGAGCAGCCGGCAGGAGTTCAAGCAGCTTTGCACCTCCTGATGCCGGGACCATTGGCTCTCAAGGATGCCACTCGCATGGCTAACTTGATCCATAAAGCAGTTGCAGATAGCAGTATTTCTTCACAGCAGCAGCAGCCTGGGCATGGGTTTGTTCCTACAGCACCAGAAGAGGTGCAGGTGCTCCTACGAGCCCTGGACTTTAGTGGTTGTAGTGTGTTTTATGATCCGTTTGCAGGGTCGGGTACCATTGCCGAGCAGTTCAGAGTTCAGGGCTACACTGTGGTCCAAAATGATATCAGTTCTTATTGGCAGCATCCAACAGCAGTTGATGCGTTGCAGCCCTACACTTATGATTGGGTTGTGCCTCAGGTCATTGTCAGCTCGCCACCCTTCGACGCTCTGGATATCGCAGCTCCTCTTATGGCAGTTAAAGCAGGGGCCGTTGCCTGTATACACGTACCTGGGCACTGGTTATCCAGCCCCCGAGTAGCGCGGCAGCGATGGCTGCAGCAACTAGCCATGGAGGGAAGGTTGCACATAATAATGGGGTTGCCTAGGGGAGCGGCAGGGAGGAAATGTGCTTGGGTTTTGGTTTTTGCAGCTCGTAGCATTAGGGAGCAGTTGCTGGTGCACTCTGCCAGTTACTTAACATTCCAGTATGCTATGGCCTGAGACGACTCTCATGGCTTGTGCTGTGCTGTCATGTGTTGTGCTCCTTTCTGCAGGGACATGGGGCTACTCAGCAGCGAGCTGCAGGCAGACGTTCGCGCTACTTCAGCTGAGTGGCAGAAATTGCAGCAACGCAAGTCACCAGCTGATCTGGAGAGCATAGTGAAGGACTTGGGGGGTTCTAGTGCGGGGCAGCAATTTGCTGCAAGGTTACAATGTGGGGCTCTACTGTCCACAGAGGATTCTAAGCGCTATGCTGACAATCTTCCCGAGCAGCTTGCACGTGGCGGTATGGTGAACGTGCTCAACCATGCGAGTCTCTCATTTAAAGTGAGAATGACTTTCATGCACAGCCATCTTGCCAGGGAGCGACGGGCATTGCAGGAGCGTAAGGAGTACTACAAGACTGAGTATGCAGCGGCCAGAACAGCCTTGGCAGCTGCTGAGACACAGCAGCAGCAGCTGCAGCAGCAGTTGGTCACAGCCGAAGAGGAGAAGAAGCAGTTGCAGTTGAAGTATGAGAAGGTGGAAGGGGAGAAGAAGCAGTTAAAGCAGAGCTTGAAGCAGGTGGCTGAGATCCATAAGGGGGTATTGGGAGGTTTTGGTGTAGCCTACAGTGATGCAGTTGTGGGCCTCAACAAGCTCACAGGTGTGTTGGAGAGATCAGGCTGTGTGGCTGGTGCATCACGTTCTCGCGGCCACAGTCATTTGAAAGGTCGGTCGCACAGGCGTGAGAGGAGCAAATCTCCACAGCATCAGAAGCGTTCTCAGTGAGCAGGTCTGTTTGCAGCAGTCGTAGGAGGTGGTTAAGCAACAGGATTGTTCTATGCAAGGGTGCAAGGGGTGCAGTGTATAGCAGGGCCTTATGGGTCGCGTGTTGTGTATATGTTTGGCATGCATCAGTTCTACTGGTGCCGTTCTCGTAAGACAAGTGGCAGCACTGTATGGTATGGTCACTCCTTGCCATGGAGTGGCAGTGTTTTTCCTTTCATTTGTGCATGTTCTTTTCTTGACACTGTGCTGTGCTTTGCATGGCCAGTCTTTGTCTAGCCATGGGGGGGGTGTTGGTGGCATCAGCTCAGTGCTGTTGTCTCATGCAGTACTGTAGATGTAGCAGCTGTAGTAAAGCTGTGACAGAACATTGTGCAAGGAGTGCAGCAGACAAACGCTGTTTGGCAGCAGTAGAGTTTGCTTGTGTTGCAGCTCATGTATGGTGAGGGATGTACACTGTCAGGAGCTCATGTAGTACGACAGCTGTCGGGCTCGATCAGCTCTTTGTCAAGGTGTCTCCGGATTGTGTTGTGCAGATGGCATGCATGGCATATTATGGTTGGAGGTGTGCTGCATTCGTATTGCATGCAGTGGGATACAGAACTGGCACTATGGTTCAAGTGCACTGGTATTGTGAAGTAGGATGATTGATTGACTGTTTTGCAGTACAGTGGCCAGGAATGTTTGGTCACTGGTGTTAAGTGCAGGGTTTCGCCGGTGCTGAGTCACTGGCCAGTTCGTAGTTTGGAAGTTGGCATTGCCGGAAGCTTGGCAATGCAGGTATTTGTGTGTTGTTTGGTGCACGGGCGAGGGGCCCGTGCACTCTGGAATGTACCTTTGGTAGTAATTGGAGGTCTTCATGTTCCGGATTGAGGGATTCTGTAAGTTTGCGGTTACTGGCAGTTGCAGTGCAGTTCAGTCTTGCAGCAGTTAGTATCGGACAGGCTATGCAGTTGCAGTAGTGCTAGTTGCATTGCTTAGGGGCAGCTCTTCGCAAGCAGCGCAGCTCCAGGGGTTACAGAGCAGCAGCGCAGGGCAGTGCTTGGCCGTTGCATTGATGCTAATGTCATGCAATCTATTATGGCCATAGCAGCAGCATGGTATCGGCAGCAGCAGTGGAAGGCGGGGAAGGCTCATGCCTGTGTAGCATGTGCCGATGTTCAGCAGCAGCAGCTGTCCCACGACAGCTGCTGTGAACACGCATTAGGAGCCTTTGCTCTAATGTGTGAAACTGAGCAATGACTGCCTGCTCCTGTGGCTGAGGCTCCCAGCACCGTATGGGTAGCCTGTGCCTAACCCCGTTAGCTGCTCTGTAACTGAGCTGCTGCTCCTGCGAATGGAACTGCACATCAGCCTTGTGGATAATGTCCTTAGCGCAAATCAGCTGGAACATGCGCCCAACATTCTCCACAACTACTGCCTGAACCGGCACCCTGGTCTGGAAGGGAGTACCTGCTGCAAACACCCCATAAGCCAACTCCGTCATACCCACTACCCTGCCCTTGCCAGCGTCGGCCAGCGTTAGGCTGATGAGCGAAGGATAGAACCTCCAACCCATCTCCCTAGCTGTCTGAGCATCCACTATGCAGATAGTGGCACCTGTATCCCAGCAGACCTTGACAAGCAAGTGCGTCCTGCCATTGGCTAGCAGCAAGATAAATCCAGTCTCAGGGCTCTCATTCACCATAGTATCCAAGGTGAACCGCTTAAAGCCCCGAGAAGACTGCAGGATCCGATACAATGCTGCTGCTGCCTGACTGGGATTCAGCTCGCTAACCCCCTCCCGCTGCATTGCATCCCTCAACTCCTCTGCCCAATCTGCAAACTGCTGCTCCTGAGTTGCTGCTGTGGTATTCTGCCGCGTATACTCTGCCTCATACTGCTGTCGCTGCTCCAACTCATCTGCAAAGCGCACCTTCTGGCGAAGCGGGCTGAGAAACGCTTCACGCTCAAGAAGGGCAGCTGCCAGCTGCTCCTCGACCTTAAGCCGACTGTTAATCGAAACTGCTGTAGTGCTGCCTGCTGCTGTTGTGGCTGCAGCACCAATTGCTGCTGCTGGTGCTATTGCTTCTGGATGTAGCACCTTGTAGACGATCTGCACCGCGGCCTTATTGCTTTGCTGCGAGTTGCGAAGCCGGCGGTACAGATCTGTCAGTTGTTCAGCTGAGAAAGCGAACTGCTGCTGCTGCTCAGGTCCTGACCCATCCGGCACAACCGGCTGCTGAGTAAGCTCTAGCGTCTCATTCTCTGACTGCTGCTGCTGCTGCTGCTGGAGTCCAGGAGGTGCTCCAGCAGCAGCTACTGGCTGCTGATCACTTTGCAGAAAACTGCGCGGCAAAGCCAGGCACAGTTCCTGCAAACCTGCTGCTGCTACATCCTGCAAGCGCTTCCGGTTACGGTCCACTAAGCACCGCTGTACTACACTGAAGTTGCTGAGCAACTCCTCTACCCTCTCCTTAAAGCAGTGTGTGCGCCGTGTCCGCTCAGTACCACTCTTAAGAGCGATCTCTGCCAGCTCAGATCGTTCGTATTCGACACGCAAGGCAAAAACCCCTTCCTGCGCCAACTCGACGACTTCTGCCATAGCCTTCGCGAGATCCCGTACTATCGCGTACCCCGTACTGTCTGCTGCTTGAGTGCTTTGGAACATGTCAATGAGCACCGAAACCGGAGGATCCCCGCAGTGATGAGTCAACTGCGATATGAGGTGGCTGACTCGCTCCTGTAGGTAAAGCTGAGCAACCTCACCATGTGCTCCTCGAAAGAGCGGATCCACATGCTGCCCTGCTGTTGAACTTCTGCGCTGCTGATCCATCGGGTCTTCTTCCTGCTGCTGCTGATGATAGTCCGTAGGAACTACCAATGAGTTGAATGATGTCAATCCCTGTGTACTGCCGGTACTGCCTGCTCTATAGAGAGAAGGAGGCGACTGAATGCTCCAGGGCACAGGGGAGGCCGAAGCAACTCGTTGATGAGAGTACCCCTGCCCTGGAAATGGACTACTGCTAGGCGTAGGCCTATACGGAGAGAAACCCCACACCGTATCCCGTCGGGGATTTCGTGCAGGATAGAAACTAGCAGCTGCTACAGGTGGGTAGCCACCAGAGCGCTGTGCTACTGTACTGCTACTAACTGCCGACTGCGGAGTGAAAAACTGCTGAGCAGGCGTGGAATAACCTGCTGTTGGGCTGCTGAATACTGCGGGTGAGCCACTGGGCTCAATTACTGCTTGCTGCTCTGAAATACCTGCATGAATCATATCAACGACGTACTACCCCCCCAGCCTCCCTTTCCCACGGCTGCATATTGCACAAATTGCTTAAACCTGTGTGCGGTACCCCCCCAGACTATAGCTCCCTTGCCACCCTTACAGAGTAAGCATGCAGCACTACAGATTAAAGTAGCCGCTGCAGTAATGTCTAGATGCTATGCAAAGGTTGATCAGGCCTATAGCATGCAAATCTAAACACTACAAGGTCGCGAGCTGAAGAGGCATGCGAGCAACAGGCAAAAGCAAACAGGCAAATTGCTGGCGCACATGATACGCTTCCTGTGCAGTCTGGCTAGTACTTCAAGCTCAAGTAGTCGAGCATAGAAGACAACCTAGGGCGAGGCTGCCAGAGATTGCAGAAATACGCACCACGGTACACTGTCCAGTGAACAGGTCTTCGGTCCCAGAGCGTAGGCTCCAGAGACAATCCAGCAGTGTGTGCTGCGATGCTGAGACTTCTGACTGTGCACCGCCGCAGTGCCAGTCGGCCAAAGGGGTTTCCGCCGTTGAGCTACGAAACTACTCTACGAACTGCATTCGAAGATGCAGCTGAAGGCCCAGGCTAAAAAGGGGCCCGTGCACTGAAACGCGCGCTGCGCTGCTTGCGAAGAGCTGCCCCTAAGCAATGCAACTAGCACTACTGCAACTGCATAGCCTGTCCGATACTAACTGCTGCAAGACTGAACTGCACTGCAACTGCCAGTAACCGCAAACTTACAGAATCCCTCAATCCGGAACATGAAGACCTCCAATTACTACCAAAGGTACATTCCAGAGTGCACGGGCCCCTCGCCCGTGCACCAAACAACACACAAATACCTGCATTGCCAAGCTTCCGGCAATGCCAACTTCCAAACTACGAACTGGCCAGTGACTCAGCACCGGCGAAACCCTGCACTTAACACCAGTGACCAAACATTCCTGGCCACTGTACTGCAAAACAGTCAATCAATCATCCTACTTCACAATACCAGTGCACTTGAACCATAGTGCCAGTTCTGTATCCCACTGCATGCAATACGAATGCAGCACACCTCCAACCATAATATGCCATGCATGCCATCTGCACAACACAATCCGGAGACACCTTGACAAAGAGCTGATCGAGCCCGACATATGCCATAGCAATAAGTGCCATACGGGCCCCGCACCTCAAGCTGTCACAAAGAACAACGAGGTGGAACAGAATACGGGTAAACATATGCCTAGACATGAGGTCCAGCAGCTAGGTCAAAATCACCCAAAACCTCCGCTGCCCCAATGGGGGTAAGAGCCTCCCTCCTGCTTAAAAAAGCAAGGAGGGCTTGTAAGCCCGGGTGCAAGCAATAGTTGGTAACAAACCCCATTGGTTGGACCTCACGCCACATCACTCAGAAGTTCCTCGTGCCTGGTGAGAGGAGGCAAACATGGTGATGTCGCTGCTGGGGTCCCGTGGAAGCCTATCACATCACATCATAGTTGGCTGTCGGTATTACATGATTACAGAGCTCTTGCAATCATCATGTGCCGCTGACACCCCGCACCGGTAGGTGGTACCAGCATAGCACTGGTGGTGCGACATCGAACGCTCATAGGATTGAGGGTAAATGTGATGGTACCATTAGTATGCATGTGTTTGATCGCCTACGGAAATGGGTAGATGCACGGCAGCATAAATTGACTTAGCTCTCGCATGATGCGGCAAGTGGGGCATGACCGGCTCAGTGCACTATGCATCTTCATGGCTCCTACACTATGGCGGTTTACTTCACACTCATTGGTATGTGTTGTATGCTTTAGACTGAAGGCTTTAGCTAGCTGATGAGGGTTTGAGCCTGCTACAGCTGGCTCAGACCCTTGTCACTTCTAAAGTTACCCACACCCGGACGATTGATCCAGCTATGATTGCCCTACTTACAATACGAATGGCTCTAAGTACTTAATCGTCTATGTAAATGATGCTCACATTACTCTGGCATCCCCGCTGCCAGCTGTCTTGAACAACGCATGTGAAAAGCACCCGTGCTGTCATGTGAGCGTGATTAGCCCCTTTGGCCAGTTTCTATAGATACTAGCAGTTATCAAAAATGGACGACTTAGAAGAGAGCATTTATAACCTCATCCCTAGGCCTCAGATAGTGCCGACCCGGCCACCGATGTACAGGTCAAAGGTGAAGAACGAGGGCGAAAAATTGAGCAGTCCTTCTGGAGCGCTCCTTGGCTGAGACAATGCTCTCCCGCAGCATCCTGGGGACATCGACCCTAAGAAGTTTGGTTCGGGCAGCATCAAAGCCACAGCAACCATGGGCAAACCCCTAGGCCAAAATGCTAGCAGTCCGAAGGCGTACACCAAAAAGCACGCCAAGGAACCTGCACTCCCAGAACGTGAGTTCAAGACCCTATCTTGAACTGCCTCATATCGCCAGCAGCCTCCGATAAAAGCAGCAGCATGGAAAGCAGCTCCTCTGAAGCTGCATGTGGAGCACACAAGGACTTCAAATACCTGCAAATGCCAGCTGCTTGGTGACATGCTCAGCATCATAGCAAAGTACGGATCTCCATGCAGCAGAATTATGTAGGTGCCAGCAGCTTGGCACCTTCCTGCAGTGTCTAGGAGCCCTTGCAGTTGCTTGGCACTCAGCTTTACAAGACATCGTAACCATGGCATCTGCCACATGGAGCATAGCAGAGGTCATTTGCATCCCTAACTGCCATCCATGCATGAGATCAGCCCCATGTCTCACAGCTTCGATATTGGCAGACGTTGCAAGCACAGCTTCCTTGGCTGCATGTATGGGTGCCCTTGCTTGTGCATGACACCACAAGGAAATCTCAGAAGACCTGCATTGCTTGCTGATCCAGCAGGATACCTTACAGCAGCAGCAGCCAAAGCACTGGTGTATGGAATGAGCACCAGGATCGGAGCGAGTGCAAAGCAGTCGTTTTCCTTCCCTTTGCCACTTGCACAAATAAGCAGCTCAGCATGACTTCCATTGCTCTGCACACCTCTCCGCAGCCACTTCACACTCAGCCTCACATAGACACTATAATATGTTCACCTTCAAATACCTTCTTCTCTCCAAGAAGCAATGTCTGGAGAACTTCCTCTGGTCTGTGCTTGCAGCCAAAGCCCCCAGCCAGCCCAAGGCCAAGATCAAGCCCCCAGTTCCTGCCAAGGATGATGTGCCTGTGATGGGCCTGGTCAGCAACAAGAACTTCATTGCCACTAATGCCCTGGAAACCATCTTGTCATCGCCCAAGAAGGTGCCCAGGGATGAGATGCTGTACACGCAACGCCCAGGCTTTGGCAAGGTAAGGGCTTGGCAGGTGGTTCAGGTCTCTGGACATGTGGTTCCAGCACCAGCAAGCTAAAGTGAGTCTCTAGATACCTATGGCTTGTTAAGGGATAAATGGCAACCAGAAGCAGCTTGATGCCCAGAAGCTGAAATCAGTTGGGAACTGAAGAAGTTTGCCTGCTTGGGATAAGAGCATTGCTGCAGAAGACAGAAGCAGCAGCTGACAAGTTGTCCTCAAGAGTGAATACAGACATGAGAGGAGCATAACTATTACGGCTCCTTACCATGTCCTGAGCTAGTCATTAGCATTGCTAGAGCTTGCAGCAATGGGCCTTGTAACTGCCTTTGGGGAGGCAGTATTAGTCACATGCATGGTTGAACGAGTGGTGGCAATGATCGCAACTTTGGTGCAACATGTGTTTTGTTAGAATCTGCTCATGGAGGCTGTGGAAGGAATGAAAGGGGGGTCAGCAGAAGGCATGGCGTCAAAGAAGGGCTGACAAGTCACTCCTCTGGATACTACAACAGCATTTTCCTACTATCCCATGCATACTTTGTTCCACCTCGCTATTCTTTGTGACAGCTTGAGGTGCGGGGCCTATGGCACTTTTTGCTATGGCATATCATGAAATGTTATAATTACATTGCATGCGTTGAGGCCCTTGATAAGCCAGCCTGGCCATGCCTATGTCATCTGGGCCTACTAAAGAAGCTAAAACAATTTGGATTTGTGTTTCTAAATGCTTGTTATCTTCTATGTTGCTGCCCAGGTCCCTGCCTACTTGATGCGCAACAAGCTAAGGATAGCAGAGGAGCAGCAGCAGCTGGAGACATTCATGAAGCTACGAGAGCAGCCTGTAAGTGGACATATGCATGGACTAAGAGGCTGGGCTTGCACACGCTGGGCAGCCATGGGGTTTGCCAGGGTGGAAGGCAGCATCATGGGGCAAGTGATATACAGTGTTGAGCCTATCCACAACAAAGGGTTGCACGCTTTCTGACCTGAGAGCCCACTCATGGAGAGGCATGCTTCTTGCTAGCATGTAATCCCACATTTAGCAGGTGATGCTTGAAAGCTCAGAAACTGCCAAGGGTGCAGTAATGATGATGGTTGTTTGGAACAGGCACAGGCACAACATGTCTGCGGACAGTTGTTCTTTATTCCTCAGGAAGCTTCAGATAGTGATGGCTTCGTGAATGCTGTAGAACCCTTTCTGTCAGCAGGTGGCCTGCAGATGCTTGCACTATGCTCATCTGCAAAACATGCTGTCGCTTTCTCTGGTCATATTCGGCTGGTTCCACGTAGTAAAGCTAAGTTCATGCATGGTGTTCCTACCTCCTGCATTATTAGATCTGCCTGGTTGTGAGCAGTGCAGCTATTCTTTAGACAAGGGGTTCATACCCCCTGCAGAGCCACATGTCTTGGTTGTGAGTGAAGCTGAACGGCTCCAGACATACCTTTTACACAGTTCATACCCCTTACGTAGTTACATGTATCTGGCTGTGAATAGTAAAGCTAACTTGCGAATTGGTGTTCCCCCTGCGCCCGCCAGACGGACCAGCAGCAGGCCAGTGTGATGAGCCAGGATGAGCGGGGGCAGCTGCTGCGGCACCTCAAGGAGAAGTGGGCTGTGATGAATGCTGCCTACCAGAGGCTTGGCTTTGTGCTGGACATTGAGAGCAAGGTGAAGAGGAGAGAAGCCATGGAGGCTCAGCTGGCAGAGATTGAGAGGGACATTAAAACGCTGGAGAAGGGGGACCTGGTCATGGTGGTGCATGAGTACTGATCAGGGTACTAGTTGACCAAGATAATGCTACAGCTAACAACCGGGATTTATGTGGCCACGTCATGAGGGCTGGGCAGCTAGTCAGCTGCAAATATATATGTGCTGTGGTGTGTCTCATGTATGAGAAAGCACTTGTGTGCAGGGGTAGCTGGTAGGGTGCACCCTACGTGAGGTCTGATATAGTTCTGAATGCCCTGCTGTATATCAGTCTTTGCACCTGATGAAGGCCGAAAAGGCCGAAACCGGTAGTGTGGCTGGTTGCGTGTAAATACCCATGCGTTGAAGCTTCTGTGCGTGTGTAACAATTACATCACCCCTAGGCAGACAGCAGGGCAGTCAGAACTATATCAGCAAACAGCAGGGCATTCACAACTACGATATAAGCACTTGTGTGCAGGGGTAGCTGGTAGGGTTAGGCCTCGTGACAGCTTGAGGTGCAGGGCCTATGGCACTTTTGCTATGGCATATTATATAATGCTATGGGGTCTCTGCACTGAGGACTGATGCAGCAGCAGCAGCAACAGGAACCTGCGCAGCTTAAGCTACTGCAGTGTGTCTGTTCCGTATGTGTGCAAGCTAGATGAAATGTCAGGCACCAGCAGGTGCCTTGCCATCATGAGTAGTACACGTACTTAGTTGGTAACATCGCATGGCAGCATCGGTAGTTCGTGGTATGTGCGAGTTGCACGTATCAAATGTCGCATTGACAGGGTAGATAGAATAGTTATTATTACGGTTGGTTATTGTGAACTGCTGTGGGTTGTTTGGCTTGGATCGTCGCGTGCATGAGTGCCACCGGCGCGTGACCCGGTAACAAGCTGTAGCGGATGTAGCTATGAGCGATTCTGGAAGATGTACCGCAAAAACCTCAAAGGTCTCCTGACGAAGGTGTTGTCTGCAACTGCAGCACAATGGATAGTTCCACCGAGACCACCAACTTATTACATTTCATGATATGCCATAGAAAAAAAACTTAGGCCTTCAACCAGTCTGCAGAACCAAAAAACGCACAAGCTTCAGCCCCCTCCTTGCTTAAAAAGCAAAATGGTTCATATGCATGTGGCGACAAACCCATCGCCGATGCCTTTGGAGAGCATTACAAGCAGCTCGGGAATTCTGCCACCTTCAATGCTGATGCTGACTTTGACTCTGCCTTTCAACAAGAAGTCCAAGCTGCTGTAGCGCATTACATCAATGCATCAGCAGAGCCAGAAGGGTCAGGGGATGAGAATTTAGATGCTGACCTAACAAGCTCTGAGGTTGCCAGAGCTAGACTAAGTCTCAAATCAGGCAAAGCGGGTAGTCCTCTAGAGAACACTTCTGCTGAACTTTTAAAGTATGGCGGGGAACCCATGACAGACATGCTCCTATGCATGTATCAGAAGGCCTGGGAGCATGAATGCACCTTCCAACGCCCTGGGGTAATAGTCAGCCTTTTTAAGAAAGGGGATAAGGAAGATGGTAATAATTACCGGGGGATAACGCTGCTAAGCGTAGTAGACAAGGTTTATACCAAGATCATCAACAATAGGGTAACTAATTTTGCTGAAGCAAAGGGACTCCTTCACGAGAGCCAGAATGGGTACCGGCCAGGCAGAGGCTGCATTGATCATGTCTGGACATTGCATGCAGTCACATCCGGACGAATGCGTGCAGGACTCCGGACGTACGCACTGTTTGTAGATGTGGTCAAAGCTTTCCCATCAGTCTGGCGGGACGGGCTCTGGTACAAGCTCTGGGAGATGGGCATTAGGGGTAAGATGTTTAGGGTTCTTGTACATCTATACGATAGCCTCTCTAGATGTGCCTTGCATAATGGAGAGTCATCAGAATACTTTTCTAGCGATTTAGGCTTAGCGGAAGGGGACCCGCTATCACCACTGTTGTATACTTTGTTCATCAACGGTCTCCTAAAAGAGATATGGGAAAAGCACCCGGGGGTTCCCCTACCAAAAGAGGTAGATAATAGTGGTAGTGGGGAACAGGGCATAGGAAGGGCTGATGAGAGTAACATTGAAGGTAGATCAAAGTTGGTAGCACTAATGCTCGCTGACGACCTTGTAGGGCTTGCAGAATCGCAGGAAGAGCTTCAGAAGATGGCTGACACGATTCATGCCTACAGTCGTAAGTGGCGTTTTAAGCTGAGCCCAACTAAAAGTGCTGTTGTTGTGTTTGGTCCTTTGCCCCCCAATAAAGAGTCCCCAAAGGTAAGTTTTAGCAGTGAGAATTTGCCAGTACTAGATGCATATACATACTTGGGGATTGTTTTCACTAGTGATTGCAAATGGGACGCTCACATTGCAGGTATGATTGAAAAAGCTACAGCCTCCATTAATGCATTGCAAACATTCTTCCAGAATCGTCATGTAAGCTTTGAGGTTAAGAGAGCCATGCTGCTGGCTTTGATAAGACCAAGGGCTGAGTATGGTTCTGAGGTATGGTGGGCATCATCCCAGCAGACAAATACCATAGAGTCTAAGATCCAAATAGAGGTTTTGAAGAGATCACTGCATTGCAAGCCAAACATCTGCCATGAGGTATTGAGGGCAGAAGCTGGTGTTAGACCTCTATCTAGCTGGTTGGACCAGAGGAAGGTTGAATGGTGGTTCAAATTACAGCAAAAGGATACTACTAGCTTTAGCAGGCAGGCACTTGAAGCATCTTGGCCAAGCCACAGGAATTATACTTCTTGGCAGAAGAGGTTCAATAAACTCAGGGCTGAACTAGGCATGCAGGAGGAAACCTTACAAGCAAGAGTGAGAGAGGGACACCTACCTAGCTTCAGGGCATATGTCAGGTGGAGTATATATGAAAGAGACAGGGCTGTTCGGGAGGAGGGTGCTAGGAATAAATCTACTTTAGCGACATATATGCAGCATTACAATGACGATATCAATTATTTCAAGCCGCAGCCATATCTGTGCACAGGCCCTCTGAGCAAAGGCATGGAACTCATTATGCAGCTGCGTGCAGGTATTCTTCCTCTCAACGCTATGACAGCAAAATTCGGTAGGCAGAGCGCTAGCAGGCAAAGTGCACGTAGGGAGTGCTGCAAGTCCTGTGATCTTGGCCCTGAATTGGGAGGTGAAGTTGAGTCTCCTGAACACTTCTTGTTTGACTGTCCTGTTTACCAGGCACAAAGGCAAAAGCTGTGGGAGAAGCTGACTTCTGACCCTGATGTTGCTGCAAAATGTCAGATATTGGATGGCAAATCTGATGAGGAGAAGCTGCATAGCATGCTTAATGAAGAGTTCTGGGGTGTAGACGTCGATGAGGAGTCTGGCTTAGTATATGGCCCTTTCAAGCATGCATTTAAGTGTATAGCTAAATATGTTGCAGCTGCTTGGAAGATTAGGAATGCTTATGCTCACCCTTCTGATGTGGCGTGAGGTCCAACCAATGGGGTTTGTTACCAACTATTGCTTGCACCCGGGCTTACAAGCCCTCCTTGCTTTCTCAAGTAGGAGGGAGGCTCTTACCCCCATTGGGGCAGTGGAGGTTTTGGGTGATTTTGACCTAGCTGCTGGACCTCATGTTTAGGCATGCATATATTGTCATACATGTCGAAGTTTACCCGTATTCTGTTCCACCTCGCTGCTCTTTGTGACAGCTTGAGGTGCGGGGCCTATGGCACTTATTGCTATGGCATATCATGAAATGTAATAAAAAAGCTGGGGGCATGTATTTGGCATGGGACCAGCGAGCTAGGGTTACCAGAAGGTACCTATGGCCCTTTAAATGGTGTGGCCAAAAAAGAAAAGGAAGTTGCCCCAAAACTGAGAGTGACCTCCGAGAGCCCCCACCCCCCCTCTCCCCACCAAATTGTTTGTCATCAACATATTTCTGGAGGTGAGGGGCGTAGAGAAACCCTTCCCTGACACCTGGGCCAAGTTTTGACCAAAAATAGAGGATGGGGTCTCAAATTATCTCCGCCCCCCCCCCCTTCGGCTAAATAGCACCTTCAGGCCAACATGGCTGTGGTTGCTCTTTCTACTAAAATGGGTGCAGCAGGGTTGACCTGATTAGCTTGTTAGCCCGGGACAAAGTGTTTAGGATCTCGACAGCACCACAACCAAGAGCTATCTGAGCAGCTGCAGAGTCTCAATATGTGAGATCAGGACACAAAACCATGCATGCTTATGCATGCTCGGCTAATGTGCACGTGCGAGCGCTCCGCGCTCGCACCGGCACATGAGCCTCGACTGGGGGCATATCCCCCTCGGCTCCCCGAGCACAGGTAGATAACTAGATCATAAGGGATGCAGACTCGCCACTCGAACTCATGAAACGAAAAGCTTGCCTGCATGATGCATGCTTGAGCAAATCACACCAAAGTTATCAACATTGATGTCGCCCAGCTCAAATGTTCGATAGCCATATCCGTGAATACTAACATAATTGTATGTTCCAATTGGATTGACTAGCCCTCCGCTTGTTCAGTCAGTCAATGGGTCTGGCAGACCTACATACATAACCTGACTCCCAAACACTTCAGAGTAACCAAACAACATCAATTGCATAACACATGTCTAACCACAAGAACCGATCCTGTGTGAGGTTGGGTATGATGGGCGACATGCATGCAGCTGCTCATAAACGCAGTGATTTCATCCAACAGCAGGTGCATGCAGTCACAACCTGGCCTTATCCAGGTACATAAATCACCCATCTCAACCCCATCAAACACAACCACATCCACCATCCTACAACAAGATCAGGAAAGGTAAGATGAACATTGCACCAAAATAATGTCGATGCCATCATAACCTAATCAGGCCTTAAGCACACCCTGGCAGGGCAACAGTAGGGCCAACACACCAAAAGCCATGTGGCACAAAGCACAAAAGAAAATCAGATGCCCAGAGGAGCAACCAGAAGGAACTCAGACAGACAGAGAACACATCAGTAGGAGCACAGCGTGCGGCACAGCAGTGACACTGGTGGCCGCATCTCCACTTACAACTCACTCAGTCAGTGGTGACTCACAGGTGGCCACTATCAAACATCAAATCACTCGTAGCACATCAGTGACACGGCTAGTGCAGGAGCAGCAACACAGTAAAAATTATCTGCATAAACGACAGAGGATCTCGCAAGCTCCAGAGCAGCTTATCTGTAACAACAGGGGACCACGCAGAGGGTGTACCACAGGATTTAGCATATCAAGTTGTTCCACTCAGGGTGCCGCGCATGCAGGCAGTCGCTCAGGGTGCACCACAAACTGTGACAGGCAACTTCCAGCACATATATCAGATGAACTCAGCAACAGTGTAGGTAGTGGAGACCACGCGGGGCCCCAATTACCACCTAGGCAGGAATTGTCTATACAGTAGTGCACTTAGGTGGGGACCACGCAGGGCCATTATGACCACCTCAGCAGGGCCCTCAGTGTCTATACAACAGTGCAGGTGGAGACCACAAAGGGCCGCTATGACCACCCAAGCAGGCAGATCAGTGCAACCGTGTAGGCTGCGGGGACCACACAGGGCCACTGTAACCACCTAAGCAGGGTGTCTCAATGTAACAGTGTAGGTGGGGACCACGCAGGGCCACTGCAACCACCTAAGCAGGGTATCTCAATGCAACAGTGTAGGTGGGGACCACGCAGGGCCACTGTAACCACCTAAGCAGGGTGTCTCAATGCAACAGTGTAGGTGGGGACCACGCAGGGCCACTGTAACCACCTAAGCAGGGTGTCTCAATGCAACAGTGTAGGTGGGGACCACGCAGGGCCACTGTAACCACCTAAGCAGGGTGTCTCAATGCAACAGTGTAGGTGGGGACCACGCAGGGCCACTGTAACCACCTAAGCAGGGTGTCTCAATGCAACAGTGTAGGTGGGTACCACGCAGGGCCACTGTAACCGCCTAAGCAGGGTAACTCAATGCAACAGTGTCACAGGTGGGGGCCACGAAGGGCCACTGTATCCACCTAAGCAGTGGGTAACTATACAACAGTGTAGGAGGCGACCATGCAGGGCGACTATCACCACCTCGGCAAAGCAGGTTCACATCAGAGCATACAAGACGGCCATACAGAGGAGCCATACCCGGATGCAACAGTATAGGTGGGGACCACGCAGGGCCATGTAATACCACCTAAGGCAGGCTGTCAAAACAGAGCACTGGACCGACTCAACAAACGTCCAGACAGACAGAGAGGCAGACATATATACGCAAACAAGCAAGCAGACATCAAAGTCTACTCTACCCATGAATCTAACCGCGAAGCCTTCCACTTCAAGAGGAGCAGCGCCACCTCGTCAAATCGGCAGCGAGACAAGGCGTCTGCCATACAATTCTGAGCACCTGGGATGTGCTTGGCAGTGAGACGAAAGTACTTAGAGACACCACATGTGGCTATTTCAGACAGGTATGAGTGCCGCAAGTCATCCCTGCAGTCACGTTTCATCAGCCAGCCCTCAACCGAGCTACTGTCAGTACGAACACGCCAGTGTCCACCAGCCATATAGTCAGCAAACAGTCGCACACAGATCAAGACTGCATATAGCTCCCACGTGTTGATGTGGGCATCCAATGCAGGCACATCAGAATACAGGCCAGTCAGTTGGCAGTGACAGAGAGACACATACCCACCATTAATCCATAACACCAATGCATGGAGTGGCTCCAGGGCCTCCAGTGGTAGAGGCATCAACTTGAAAGTCCCTCCACAAATGAGGAGCAGCAGGTAGAATGGGAAACGACCCATTCAGGGAAGGGGCAGTACTAGCCCACCATATCAGTTCACGACGGCAAGCCCGATTCAGGTACACCCTATGGTGTTGCTTCTTAACTAGAGCGGGCGGCAGCAAGCAGGTGATGGCAGAAGGACCTGCCAGCAAAAACAACTCTAGAGGCCCTCAGCAGAAATCCACACAACTTGTCCAAATCTCTCTTGCATACCTTTGTGCATCCAGCAACTGCAGAGACAGAGGTTGACAATTTAACAACCTTGGCATCATCAAGTGCAACAGTCCAAGCCACAGTATTGTATACCAGGCCTAACACAGTGGCAATCTGCTCAGGTGAGTCCGTCTTGCCTATGCCGTAAGACAGCTCAAAGCCCAACTGTTTCAGCCGGGAACACAGCCAAGACCAGTCCATTGTGCATTTTGCAAGTAGCTCATGCACCACAGTGAAGTCATCTACAACAGCCATACACTTCTCAACACCATGCTTGGTGGCATCCCGCACCAAAGCAGAACTGAAGCGATCAGCAATCTCAGGGGATGACCGCATGCCAAACTGCAGGCGGCTGTCATAATACACCTGGCCATTAACACAGAAGGATTGCAGTGGCCAGAACAGTGGGTTCACGCCAAAGTTCCTGTGATATGCTTTCACATCCAGACGCCCAATATAACAACCAGGGGTAAGCATAGACTCTGCAAAATCATCAGAGAGGGCAAACTTCCGGTACCAGTAAAACTGACAGTCATTCACACTAGCACCATGAGGTGCAGACAGGTCATGAATAATCGGGATCGCGCCAGATTTCTCTGGAACAACACCTAGGGGATGCACCCATCCAGTAGTGCAACCTGGTGGCAGCGGAGCCAAGTAACCTGCTTCCAGTTCTTCTAGGACAACAGCATGAGCAGCATCAGTCTCAAGCTCAAACGAACGATAATTGTCAAGCCTGAACTTAGCAGGAATGGCATCAACAGGGCACATAGGCGCACCATCAATCAGAATCTTACGCAAGAACGGCCAATCAGGGTCAGTTTCGAAGCCAGCCTGTTCCCAAACATGGGCCCGCAATGGCCACTTGGAACGTGCTTCATCAATCAGGTTAACAAGAGCAGCAGGCAGTTGTTGCCACCACGCTGGGCAACCAAAGCAGTAGTAGCACTAGAGCTACGCAGCACACGATTAGGATGCATTTGCAGCACATTCTCAGTTGTAAGCCATGCAGAGAGAGAAGCAGGCGAGGCCTTTGCCCAATCAACATTCTGCAGACTGTCATATCCAGGCAAACCCCACAAATAGCCAGTCACCTGGGCACCAACGCTATCAGTTGAGCATTTCAATCCTGCAGCCTCAGTATTGGACGGCCCCACGGAGGTCGGGGGGGATTCCAGAGCAGTCTCCCATGATGGGTCAGTAGCAGTCAGATGACTGTGGCAGTAGGCCAAACTTCTTGGCACAGTGTCCACATATGTTGAGGCAGGCCTACAAGCAGTAGGCTGCACATCGCAGGGTTCGGCACTCCTCCCAGGGTCGTGCTTGAAACAGCAGCCAGGACGATGGCATGTACCATGTTGGAACCAGTGTAGAAAGGCGGTAGACTGGCTGGCAGGCAAAGTGGAGGAGGCCTTCTTGTTGCTGCGTCCTCGAAAACTACGCGAAGATGTCCCAAAGACTACAGTCAGCGACTGCGAGGACAGGCTAAGGGAGCCTAGCAACGGGCTACCCTGGGTGGGACAGAACGACGGGGGCAACTAGTCAGGGAGAGGAGCCTCAAAGGACTGCTAACAAGCAATAGCAGGGCTCGGATCAGGAGTCTGCAGCCACAGCAAATGTGGCAACGGCAAGCTGGCTGAAGGCGAGACTGTAGCATGCGCCGCCCGGTTGGGCAGCACTAGAAGTGACGAGCCCCGACAGAGGTAGACTCAATGCCGTATATACAGTGTCTCAATATCGCACAGAACAGTAGGCAAACAGAAACGCCAGCGGGCAAGCGCTGGGACCCGCAGGCACCTGACTCGCCCGCAAGCGGGGAATACACAATCGCATCTAGGAAAGAAACAGCGTCAATACAGTCACGGGCTGGGAATGATCCAAGCCCCAAGCATGTCCATGTCAAGACCATGGCATCCTATATATATCTGCCAAGCCATGCTTGCTATCAACAATGATTCCACACAGTCACCTGTGTCACCTTAAGCATTGAGTGACCTATCACCACAGTGACAATACAATATAAACCCATAACACAATCCGCGCTACATGCAGCCAATCCGCTTGGTTCCAAGAGAACCCGTTCACCTTCTGCATGATGCATCTGTACACCCAGCTAATACCCAGCTCATCCATAGCCCCTGCCTTGACCCGGCCCACTTGCTATTAAGAAAATGGCCAAAGCCCTCAAACAAGCATTAACAAGAACAATTCTAGTTATAAGATGGCCTTGCCTGATTGGGAATGATGTCCGATGAGCCAAATTGGACCATACAGTCCTTCATTGCCTCCCTATCACAACCAGAAACAAGTGGCCCCATGCAGCAAGCTGAATGACTTCAATGCACCATCCCCATCAGGGGCAAGGCTTTAATAATATCCTGACTGAGCCCCAAAACCCATTATCAATAGCCTCCAGCTCCAGCATCTTGTCCTTATAATATCAGGGCACGCCCCTGCTTGGGCATCCAACCCTCATCAGCTCAGCTAGGGCGCCTACTTCAGGGCCCCGTTCGGGAGCTGCTTTGGGTTCACTGTAATGCGAGCCTGCCCCTTCTTAGGTCAAACACCAGGCCATTATAGACCATGAATTCAGAACCCCAGGCATTTACAACGGCAGAATAACGGCAGATCAGGAAATCTGCAGTGTACACGCCCTGCCAAGAACCATAGGCACATCCCCATTTATGAACGGGATTGTCACATGCACCAGCACCAGAAAGCCCCACCTTAAATGGCTTGATAGCTACCAGGGATAGCTCCCTGCCTTCACAGCCTCTTGACGTTCTTCCACAACCATTCAAGGTTGCACCATTATATCAGGGCAACCCCTAAAGCACGCAACCAACCTTGGGAACTGAGGAAAAGGGACAGGATACACCTGCCAACAGCCAGCAATAGCTGTATGTAACATGCGTCCAGCCCAACATGGGACGAATCGCAGGCTGTAGCACCACTTACAAAACAACAAGACAAGCTGCATTTCACTTGTTGATGCCTCCAGTGAGCGAAGCTCGTTCCAAGTCATTGCACTTGAAACTGACCCTTGCCAAGGGCTCAATCACAGGCACGTGGCCTGTGCATAATTGTCGAAAAGGTTCACAGGACATGTGGACTCACATTGGGTCTGCCCTGTATATGAGGAGGTCCCAAGGATGGTAATAACTGGTAGCCTCCGGCAATTTATGACAGCTAAAGGGTCTTGGTTGGCGGCAAAACAGAAGCAGTTACAGTCCACAATGCCCGTGCCGCCAGGGCAATTGGCGGTATTCACCTCGGTGTTTGTTCTAGTCAGGACATTGACGGCATTGACAGTAGCAGCTGCGGCAGGGCAATAGAACTGATCAGTTTTAAGGCATGAGCCCTCCTCGTTGAACCTAGTACTACAGTTCATACTATATGCCATAGCAAAAAGTGCCATAGGCCCCGCACCTCAAGCCGTCACAAAGAAGAGAACCTAGTATACAACAAGTGGCTTATAATGGCGAGCCTGAGTTTGCCAACAACTGCCCATCTGGGATGAGAGTGCTTGCGACATGTGGTCAGGTTTTGCTGTGCCTTCACTTCTTCATCTTATGGCACTTTCTCATAAGCAGGCGCACTACTTTACTGTAAGCTCAGACTAATACTGCTTTCCTTCCTGCTCATGTTCTTCTATACCTGCCCTCAGATGCGCCTTCCTGTTTGTGTTAATTTGTATGGCAGGTGGATGGTGGGACACCTCTGTTCACAGCTACTTCAATTGAAAAGGGAAGGCAACTGATCAGGCAAACGCATATTCCAGGCATATGTGTATGCTGCAACCAGTAGTGCCATCTGATAGGATCGATCCACTCACAAGCTCCTACAAAACCCTCTTCGAAATCTGGTACTCTTGGCTTGTGAAAGGTTATATGAACATTGCAGATGCCACGATGATGCACAAAGCGTCCACATGTTGCACATCATTGCATGTTATCAACCTAATACTATCTAGACAATTAGCGGCAATGGTGCTACTTCTGACCCTCAGGACATGGGCCCGGGCATGATGCACGGGATAATATTCGTACCTGGACCAGAAGGCCCTGAAGGACCAGAGGGACCGCTAGGTCCACTAGGCCCTGAGGGACCGTCTGCGCCAGAGGGACCGGAGGGACCGGAAGGCCCCCTAGGGCCAGAAGCACCCGTAGACCCTGTGTTGAAGAGAGAGTTGCACAAAGCTGATGCATTGTCGTAAAGCTTAGAGACACGGCCGATCCTCTAACAAGGACCTGACAAGCAAGCAAGCATACATTGCCATCATCCCATCATGCTGCCTGGATGCTCAGTGCAAGATCTCGTCTAATTAACCAGCAAAATATGAGAAGCCAAGAAGAATATGGCAAGGACTTACCATTCGTAGCTTTTGGATAGATGGTTGCAGGCTTAATTGCAGGCATGCTAGTAGGACAGCCATTGTACAAGTACAGCAGGGCTTGCAATAACAGCAACGATGTTCTCGTGCAGCACCCATGCCTGCTTGCTGTCAAATTACCCCATCAAATTGTCCCAATAATGTCACAGTGAGGAGGTCATGGCAGCATGTTCCGGCTAACAATGCACAATCATGCTATTACTTCATACAATTACTACTGCTTGCCTCATTCACACTCAGTTTGATAATGGCAATCAATTACAGCGTCCGCAGAGTTGCAAAAAGGCACCGATGAATGAACCATTGTAGATTACTTTGTGCTAACACTCTTATTTGATCATGGATGTGCTGGTCTGGTTGAACAAATACAGGGCAAGAGATCCCTTCATTGTAGCTTCTATCTGCCCAGCAATTGCACTCGTACCTCTGAGACCAGGAGGACCAGAAGGGCCTGCAAAGGACACACCAGAGCACAGCAGTTGAATTAGCAACAAGGAGAAGAGCAGCAACTGGGGAGGGCCCCTTGGCCTCCCTTGCATGAGAAAACCTGTCTGGATATTTTGTATGAATCTACCAACTTGGCACCAGACTGATGGTGAGAGAAAGTGACTGTATGCCACATTTCTATAGAACCAATCTGCCCAGTACTAAGTAAAAGCCATTGAACATGGGGGATTAATAGCCTTTGTGACCAGCTGTTTGTACCCATTGTAGCATCGCCAGCTTTCGCAATGGCAGAACAAGACAATTGTTCCTTGCACCACATGTGTAAGTGCTACAATAACAAGCTTCCAGGCAAGCTCGTATAAAAGGCTTATCAAGGCTTATCCAGGCAGCATGATACTGGATACCAAGTGATTTGCAACACGTTACATTCTTAGTTAGGGCAGCCCATGCGGCCAGTCATCAGGTCCCTATGGCAGGGCCTTCTGCCAACTGCAGTTGGACAAACATCCAAGCAGTATGGGAGGTTGTCAGACATGGGGTGCTGCAGCAATACACTGGACACCAGACACTGCACCTATTACTACCCTTCCGTATGATGCAAGATGGATGGGCTGTGCCTAGCAGGTTCTCTTTGATGCCATCCGCTTGCAGTGGGCGGCTCAGCAGTCAGCAAAATTCCTGATCAAACAAGTGAAGTGCAGCAAGAAACCAGCATCCTCTGAACAAACAAACAGACACACATCTTTATAGGTGTGGCCACCACATGAGGACGATACCCTTACCTCTTGCACAAGTTTTTGCTATGAGACCAGGGCAGTTGGCAGAAGTGGTACTGGGGGCCTTTGGCGTGGCTGCAATATTGACCTGTGCAGCATGTGCAGCAGGTACAAACATGACGTGTGAGCTCTTCATCCTGACATTAGGTCCCTTTATGAAAGGAAATGGTGCTGTTGGCCAAGTTTGCAGGCAGTGCACATGTGGGGTTACACAATTCATAATTAAATGGCAGCCTAGTGATAGATCCTAGCGATTACCACTCCCTTATTGGGTTGGGTATAATATGTATGCCCTGTATGCTCAGTAATATGGAGGAAGTCATCAGTAGGGTGAGCATGACTTGTTCGACTCCTCGAGTATGTTGGATGGTTTGGTCATCAGTAAGTTGAAAGGAGGCAGGACCAGATGCACAGATGAAGGCCTCACCCAAAAAGCACATATGACTTGTTTCCCTTGAATGAGCTCATGCAAGCTTGTGCACGAACTGAACATAGAGTGTGCTGAGGATGTTAAAAAGTAAGCCGGCAGGCTCCCCATAGGAGGCCTGACATGGTACACACCAGGCTTTGACTTTGACCTACAAGCACGCCTTAATGATCTTACTACTCAATCGTATCAGAGCCACATTTGAAAGTAAACTCGATTTACATACAGGCAGTGTGACAGCTGCTGATAAACCCTCTGCTGATAAATGGCATCCAATGGCAGCCCGCTGGACCCAGGGCCCCGACATCAACAGGGAAAACTCTATCTAGCTGCAGCATCCACGAGCTGCTTACCTCATCTGAGGCCGCCAGCACGTCCCGCGTCCTAAAGCAATCCGCAATCACCAGGAAGTGAGCCATGAGGAGAACGGCCCCAAAAGCTAATGGGCGACCGCACCGCAGCAGGCCAGACGCCGAACCAGCGCGAGGCAGAGTGATCCGCATGGTGATCAGTCACGCACTCAGTAGATCAGTAGATCGTCCGTAGTAGTCGTACCTGCATACATTGCAGCAGCACAGCGGCGGCATGGCAGCAAAAAGTAAGCAGGACGTAAACCTGCGTCCTTCTGATTGTGGTGAACGATGGCAGCAGGTACCCGTACACACGTTCACGGTTAGAAATTGCTGCACGAAAGCGATAGCCACTCATAGCAGCTCACAGCTACGGCTTCTGGCCACTCACGAGGGACTGGTTGATAGGGTTAGTGCAGCCAGACCACACCAAGGGCTCCACTGAACGCGCGCTAGCTGAAGGTAGTTGATGAACAGGGAGATAGAAGCATGCCTGTGGAACCACTGCAGTAGATAGCGCTGCCAACAGGTTGGTACAGGTTATCAAAGCAGGGGAGAGCGCGTACGAGAATAGCAGGGTCTGTCATGCAGTGCTCATGGAACAACAAAGCAGGGTGCAGGGAACAAAGCAGATTGCATCCACTACCCAAAACCAAGATCTTGTCCTGTGAGCTGATCGGTGAGCTGAAAAGGCTGGCAGGTGTGCTGAAAAGCTGAATTGGCTGAAGCTGACAAATATCTGACTCTCAATGCATGCGGTGGCCGTTACCTGCACGAGGGTATGAAGCCACGTAAGTAAGAGGTTCCAGCGATAAGCACGATGCTAGCGGGGTGGTGGAAGGCCGAGGGGAGGGTCTGGGCGGAAGGAAGTACCTGCAGGAGAAGGGAACACTCACCCGCAAATCGTTGCAGCCGCCAGTCCATGTGAGATCCAGTTATTTTTATGCCATGGTGGAAGTTTAGGAGGTGCGGGGGAAATGGTGAGTGCCCCTTGCGGCAAAAAGTTGCGTTTCCTGAACGCTCTGCACGCTTTTAGCCTCGCATTAGCCTGTCCTTAGTCGGTGGGCTCCGTATGCTTAGTCTTGATAGCGTTTCTCGAAGATGCCATGTGACTGTGGTCGTCCGGATTGCCCAGAACCCTTGCAACTACAGGCAAGCGAGCTATTTAAGCTCCGTAATGATCAAATAGATGCCGCGCACCTATCAGTATCGCGGGGCGACCAGCGGACAGCCGAGTGGCACCAGGCCGGGGCTGGTCGCATCGGAGGGTCCATACCCAAGAAAGTAGCTAGCGCCTCCTGTCACGATGTAAAGCTGAATAAAGCCAAACAACGGTGTTACGTGGCAGGGCCTAGTGGAAGTTCTGAAAAGATACGCGCAAAAAAATGGGGCAATGAGCACGAGCCTACAGCAGTATGGCAGTACCACAGGCAGTTGGCAGCAGGGACCAAGATTGCTGTTTACAAGGGTCCCGTAGATCCCTCCAATAGCAAGTTCTGGCGAGACAAGCAGTGGCAACAGCATTTGACCCCTGAGGATGTGCATTATCCTGGTGTATGGATTGATGATAGAGCTTTCCTCCAACCATTTGGCACTGCTGGTTGTGAGTCAGTCAGATTGTGATGGCACCTATCGCCCTCTGCAGCATATTGCCAATGATAGAAGCCTCAAGAAGACCAACAAGAGATTGCTGACAAAGCATCTTATCGAGCTGGGCAAAGCATCCATGAAAAGCAGCCATGTTTCTTAAAACTGTTTCTAGTATCCCGGCAAGCTTGGTCTGAAGTCTGGCCAAGAAGAGAAGCAGCAATTGTAGGGATTATACGAGCCATAAAACATGATTTCGTGCATGCTGCAGCCTCTGAGCACCTCTGCTCCACAGAATATTTGCAGCTTGCTTCATTCCTGCAGCAAAAGACTAGGTATGTACAAGACATGATGTGCAAGGATCCTTTGTCAGTGGGGGACATTGATGGAAGCATGATGCTACCTAGCAGAGTTGTGTGTGGAAGTCTAAAATAGCTGTGATTTGGCATTTCGATGTTTTCTGTGTGTGGCGTACGATCCAGTAATCTTTTTGGGTGGATGGAGTCAAACTCCTTGCCTGTTGAAGTCATCATCCTATCCTGGCTGGTTGTATGTGTTTTTATGTCTGTGATTCAAATGAAACTCCCGGCCTTTAAGGTCTAGAACATGGCCAGGCTTTCAGCTGTTTTAGCTGTGGCTGTGGACAGCCACCTTCTGAAAGGCGGAATGGGCAGCTGCGCTGGTCTGGATTGTGCGCAGCCTGGAAGGTGACTATGCACAGAGAGCCGAGAGAGAGAGACAGAGGGAGAGAGAGAGATCTACGCCAGAAGAGCTTGGATTGCCCTTCCGCGTGGGGTTGAGGGATGGAGGGGCCGTTTTGTACCCAGTACATTCGAACCCCTACCATTAAGATGAAGGAGTGGGTGGCCACCGCGGTTATCCTCTTTTGCCACTGCTTAGTTCTTGGGTTCTGCATTAGATTCCACCTTGCGTTTTATTTTGTAGATGGAGCTGAGGCTTTTTATTGCAGCAAGGTGGATCGTCCTTAGGCATTTTGAAAGTGCCTCGGCCCTGACCCCCAGGGTTCCTAGATACATGACTGTGCTGTCATTTATAGTTCCTGTGACTCCTTTCAGTAGGGGATTGTAGTGTATCCGTGCGGTTGGGTCCACTTGTTGGATCGGTTGGATGAGGTGGCAATGTTGGGTCTGCGCCCTTGTAAGCTGGCTATCTGGGTCATTGTCGCGGCATGTTTTAACCTCAATTATCCAGTACTCTGCGGGCTTGTCTTCAACGGCTGGCTTGTACAGGAAGCCGTCGGGCCGGGCGTGGGCGGTGGAGCCTGTTCGATGTGACGATGCTGATGAGGCTGGTGTGTCAGGCCTTCTGCGGCACAGTGTCCCCTTGATCCTAGATCCATTTGGAGAACGTAGGCGCCCAGTCGTCCTTGCATGACTCGTGTCATAATGGCTCGTCCTACTTCGGCACGGCCCGCTCTCTGCTCTCTATCCGTTCCAAATGCACCATAGCGCGTCGTGAATCCTTAGATTAAAGAACGCTTGCCGTTCCGAGGCAATCTTTGCTTCATGGCTGGGCCTGCAGCCGGATCCTCAGCAGTTTCATCCTGCTGTTAAGATATATGCAGGCTACAAGACAACCAAACCGTTGGCCTGTAGCTGGTAAGCCCCGCGTTGGGCCCCGCGGGCCTACAACATCGTAGGGCGCGAGCCTTGCCAGCTTCCCAGGATTAGCAGACCAATACAGTTGGTTGCAAAAGTTTTGGCCCAAAACTCAGATTTTGTTAGGAAATGGTCTGCTTCTGTGAAATGGCATGGCCGTTCATTGCTATCTTGCACAGGCAGCTTCTGTATGAGGTCCAGGTTGTCACCAATGGGTGCGGTCAGCATCTCTGTTGCTCTGTGTTGCTTGGCTGCTGAGAAAAGCAGGGGTCTTGCAAGGGAGACAGCGGAGGCATTTTTGCTGCTTTTTAAGGGGGTAAATGCTGAGAACTGCCAGCAGGCACAGGTGCCCTTTCTTTACTGTTTAGGGGCAGTAGCATATAGACCAGGTGTGAAGCAGGTGCAGGGGCTATACCAGTTCAATGGCAGGGCAGGTGGGGGTAGGCAGGGCATGCGAGAAGTTGGGGCAAGTGCAAGGCTGAGCTGAGAGGGCTGTGGGAGGGGAGCAGATGGGGTGTGGGGCTGGCAACCACAGGAGGGGCAGAGGTGGAAGGGGAGAGCCAGGTTAAAAAAAGCAGGAGGGCTATAGGAACAGGGGGGAGGCTTGCTGGTCTGCGTCTGCGGCTAAGGCTAAGGCTGGCTGGCTGGCTTTTATATAGTATATTTATAGGGCACGCCCGGGGCTCGAACTCGGGACGTCTCGCGTGCGAGGCTACTTGTGGTACCACTTGGGCATACCAACTGCAGCACATTGATGCTCTGCCTGTTTACTTTCTTAAACATAAATGGTTGTAAATCAGGTCTTGCTGCTGCTCCTTAAACCCCAGCCTTATGTTCCGGCCAAAACTTTTGCAACCAACTGTGGACATTGGTTCTGCTGCTGCTGTTTGACAGAGGCAAGGGCTTTGGCTTGGGGCAGGGCTGGTTTAAGGTACCAGGGGCTGGACCTATGCAACAGTCACAGCCAGGGTGAATAAATTGTTGCATGTGCTGGCAACCCATGACGGGGGCCCTTCCTACCCCTACCCTCACCAGCTGCAGCAGTACACTAGGCAAATACCAACAACTGAGATACCTTGACTTGCACACTTCCCCTGGTAGCACATGCCATAGGACATTACAGCTGGAGCAGGGGCTGTCTCTGAAGCTGCCTGTGCCATGCGGAATACCCAAAGGGCATATCTGGCGCCCCCAAAGCAGGGTATACCCCCAGCACATGTAGCGAGCTGCTGTTCTCTGCAGGTGGAGCATGATTGGCATAGCCGATGTGGTATTGTAGAAAGGGGGAGCGGTGCTGAATAAAAACATATGCTTTGAGGAGGTTGTTGAGAGATCTGCTAGCACTATCATGGCAAGATCTGGTGGAAAGTGTTAAAACAGCAGTAGCAAGGGCACGTCGGGTCTAGAAGGTGGTGCTGCACCGAAGGGATATGCGTAACATGTCTTGTTTTACAACAAGCCTGGCCCAGTGAACAACTCTGTGGTATGCTAGACCTTGTTTCAAGCAGTGACAGGTGACAAAGAAAACAGTCCTCCAAAGTGGTGGTGACAGCGTGGGTGACAGCCTTGCAGCATAGGCCCGTCTCGCCCGCCGCTGATTGCAGCATGTAGAAGGAAGCTTCCTACCATCAAACTGGCATGCAAAGCACACCAGCTTCTGTTAATACTGAATCCTTGGCAGTGACCTTGAAGCTTATGGTAAGATTGCCAGAAGCAGGGCCCCTCCAGCAGGGGTAGCATCCATGTTGAAAACCACACTTTTTGCTGCCTGTAGCAATGCTCAGCATTGCAGGGATAGCTAATGTGGGGCCTGCTGTGCAGAGCATGCATGACTGCAGCTAGTGACATGGTACTGTAAAGCCAAGGAAAGCTTGCTGATAAATGGGAGAAGTTCCATTCCATGCACCCTAACTCAGGTGACCACAGGGGCGTACCCACTTTTGACCAAAATCTGAAAAGTCAGCTCAAGCACTTTCTCAATGCGGTTGCGGTTGCCACCAATTTAGCACAGCAGGCAATAATTGCATCAACAAGTTCTTTGCAACAGGCTAGACACAGCTGTTATCTCTGCTTGCACTTGAGGAAACAGGAGGTGCAAACATTGGACACAGTTGGTTGCAAAAGTTTTGGCCCAAAACTCAGATTTTGTTAGGAAATGGTCTGCTTCTGTGAAATGGCATGGCCGTTCATTGCTATCTTGCACAGGCAGCTTCTGTATGAGGTCCAGGTTGTCACCAATGGGTGCGGTCAGCATCTCTGTTGCTCTGTGTTGCTTGGCTGCTGAGAAAAGCAGGGGTCTTGCAAGGGAGACAGCGGAGGCATTTTTGCTGCTTTTTAAGGGGGTAAATGCTGAGAACTGCCAGCAGGCACAGGTGCCCTTTCTTTACTGTTTAGGGGCAGTAGCATATAGACCAGGTGTGAAGCAGGTGCAGGGGCTATACCAGTTCAATGGCAGGGCAGGTGGGGGTAGGCAGGGCATGCGAGAAGTTGGGGCAAGTGCAAGGCTGAGCTGAGAGGGCTGTGGGAGGGGAGCAGATGGGGTGTGGGGCTGGCAACCACAGGAGGGGCAGAGGTGGAAGGGGAGAGCCAGGTTAAAAAAAGCAGGAGGGCTATAGGAACAGGGGGGAGGCTTGCTGGTCTGCGTCTGCGGCTAAGGCTAAGGCTGGCTGGCTGGCTTTTATATAGTATATTTATAGGGCACGCCCGGGGCTCGAACTCGGGACGTCTCGCGTGCGAGGCTACTTGTGGTACCACTTGGGCATACCAACTGCAGCACATTGATGCTCTGCCTGTTTACTTTCTTAAACATAAATGGTTGTAAATCAGGTTTTGCTGCTGCTCCTTAAACCCCAGCCTTATGTTCCGGCCAAAACTTTTGCAACCAACTGTAGTAAGGGCACGGTGCCTTCATTTCGTCTTTTAATGCTTACCACCGCACATGCTGCGTAAGGCTTCATCAGCTTCCCCTGCATCGCGCGTGCATGCGACCCACTCATGCACCATGGGGGGGGGGGGGCGAGGCACGTGTAGATTGCCTGCATGGGCTCTGTCCATCCACACCAGGCAATTTGAACATACATCTGACCTAGTGACCCTGCTTCAAAGCATAACTGGACAAATTCTGTTGACATGCCTGCATCCAAAAAGCACATAACGAACAGCTAAATGCCCCACCCCCAAATGCGTACTTTGACCAGCCTGCCCCACCCAGAAGTTCACACAGAACTCTGCAAAAATCCAACTTCCCATCCCATGTCTCAGACCCAAGGGGTATATTCACAGTAAACTCTGCCAAATTCCCACACCTCATACCATGCCTCAGGACCAAAATTGGACACGACCTAGGAGAGCACATCCCCAATACGCAGCACCCCCCACACATAAACCCCTGCCCCTCTTGTAATAAACCTCATCTTCTGATAGGCCCTCTTGCACACTGGGTCGGGCGGCCCACCCGCCTACGAGGGGCAATTATCCTTCCACCAGGTAAACATGATACTTCGGCTGCACCACAACCATGTGCACTCTCCCACGATCTTTCACGACCAGCCATCACGGCACCCCCTTATTCCCAATCACTGTAATCAGCAGGTACACATTCAGCCCCGCAATAAAAACTGCAACCAACACCGTCAGCGCCGAAACCACAATATGGTTGGCATGCTTGCCCACATACGCCTTGCTGCTCGTGAACTGCACCAATGGGAACACTGCGAAAGACAGCTGCATGGACAGGATGACTTGTGATACCACCAACAGGGTCTCCAACGAGCAAACTGCCGATCCATCATCAGAATCTGATGCCAAATGACAACTACTACCCCATCCATGTATATATCCATTAGTTGCCGGAAAGCAGCCCAAAAGCTGTGCAGTGATCTATCCCATATATATCCATTAGTTGAAAAGGCAAGGCATGGCTCGTCAAGCAAAGCATACAACACCCCCGGCACTGATACGATACTATTTTTGCTCCATTTTGAGACTCGTACATAATCCGACACACTTACATGAACGTCATTGCAGCAGGACTGCTTGCTACCAAAAACTGACCTCTTTCACTGCTGCATACGATACCAGCTGCAAAGTGAGCACATACACTCTGCACAAAAACTAAAACAAGGTGGCTGTGAAAGTGCAGGCTTGCAAGGGCCGGCGAGTAGTAACAGTCTTACCGCCCAAAACAGTGAACTGCCAGTGCAGACCCAAAACAGTGAACTGCTAACATTGCAGACCCAAAACATGAACTGCCAGTTACGGGGGCAAAGTCTCTTGCCACGATACAAGATCGCCAAGTATCCCAAATAGGCATCAAATGATCGCCAAGTATCCGCCGCATAAGACATCGTGCCAAGTGCATCGTGTACACCCAGTATAAAAGAAACACTTGGTGCTCATACTGCTACTCCACAAAAAGGACTGCCACAGAGAGCATTGCTTCAATGAGAAAAAAACGTTGCAAATGGATGGGCTACTAGTCAAGTTGGACCTTCTAAGCATGAAGTCCTCATCGAGACAGTGCAAGCATACAACAAACGTTGCAAATGGATGGGCATTGACCTTGAGTACCTACGGACCCTTGGTTAAGCAAAAAGCATGAAAGACCACCTTAAACCTTTTATGGTAAAAGAAGTGACACACCAGAAAGCTGTCACTGAGAACACAGTGTGCATTGCAAGTGAACCCAGGTTTTGTGCATGCCCTAATAACCTAGGCCCCATGTTGACATGCTTCGCCACCCAAGAAACACGCCTTCCAAAATCTGTGGCAGGAGACGCATGTGTAGACTGCCTGACCAGGCCATCTGAATATACCTCTGACCTAGTGACCCTGCTTCAAAGCATAACTAGACAAACCCTGCTGACATGCCTGCATCTGAAAACCACATAACAAGCAACAACAGCTAAATGTCCCACCCCCAAACGCGTACCTCTGACCAGCCTGCCCCCGCCCAGAAGTTCACAAAGAACTCTGCCTAAATGCAACTTCCCATGCCATGCCTCAACCCCAAGGGAAATATTCACTCTGAACTCTGTATGAAATCCCATCCTTGATACCATGTCTCACACCAAAGCTGGATATGCCCAGGAGAGCACACCATAAAAAGCAGCACCCCCCACAATCCACCCCCCCCCTGGGTGATAACACTCATCTTTTGATAGACCCTCTTGCACACAAACATCATTTGGCTGAACCACAACCATGTGCACTCTCCCACGATCTTTCACGACCGGCCATCATGGCACACCCTTATTCCCAATCACTGTAATCAGCAGGTACACATTCAGCCCCGCAATGAAAACTGCAACCAACACCGACAGCGCCGAAACCACAATATGGTTGGCATGCTTGCCCACATACGCCTTGCTGCTCGTGAATTGCACCAATGGGAACACAGCAAAAGACAGCTGCATGGACAGAATGACTTGAGAGATCACAAGAAGCTGGCCGACAGCGGCATCTCCCATTACGGCTGCGACAATGACGGCAGGGAGGAGGGCGGTGGCGCGAGTCAGGAGGCGACGCACCCAGGCTTTCATCTTTAGGTCCAGGAAACCTTCCATGACCACCTGACCAGCAAGGGTACCTGGAGGAAGGGGGGGGGGGAAGGGAGAGGCCGGGGGGATATTAACACAGTTCAAAGGTAGCAACACTTTCTATATGCCAAATTAACAACTTGTGTGGCTCCTTTTATGACCACCTGACCAGCAAGGGTACCTGGAGGCCAGGGGGATATTAACACAATTCAAAGGTCTGCTCTGAAAGTAGCAACAGATTCTTTATGCCAAA
>OY744507.1:6804601-6834930 GCA_963556185.1 Pseudopediastrum boryanum
CCCTTTTGCTCACGAGTAGTGCACCGTCGACAAGAGGCCAGGCAGGGTGGGGAAATAATAATAGTGAAACATATATATACCCCCCAGTCCTGCCTCCCTCCCCTCACCCCCTTGAATTCACCCCATAGTAACTGACACCCCCCTACCCCCCGCCCCCCCCAGCTGCACCCTCACCTCCCTGGATTCACACCATCATAAATGACACCCCCTACCCCCCCGCCCCCCCCCCCCCCCACACACACAGCTGCACCCTCACCTCCCTGGATTCACACCCTTTGTAACATACAGACTCCTCCTCCCCCTCTCCTTGTCCTATCCATCCCCTCCTGCTGATACCCCCACACTCCTGCCACTCCCCCCAACCCCACCCCTTCCACAGCTGCCACCTCCCCAGCCCTTGCCCCCTCACCTCCTTGGATTCACCCCATAATAAAACGTAGATCCCGCCAGTATCAGCAGTGACGCATTGATCAGGAACGCAAACATCAGCGAGAAGCACGAATCAATCGTTCCATATCTTATTGCCAATCGGCGCCCAGGAGCCGTACGGGGGTAGTCCCTTGTTTGAATGATAGCGGAGTGCAGATACAAGTTGTGGGGCATCACAGTCGCTCCCAGAATTCCGATTGCAATGTATAACATTGATGGATTGGTAAAGATGTCTCCAGTAGGGATGAAACCTTTACCCACGTCCTTCCAGTTTGGGGAGGCCAGTGCAAGCTCATAAACGAAACTGCAGCACAGCACAAAAAGAGCAGCAGCAGCAAAAGCTGTCAGATCAGTTTCTCAGACAGCTTTCACACAACGTCTAATCCCCAACACGCCTTCTGGATTCATTCTTACCCATTCTTACTGCTATTGCCCTAAAAGAACAGTGCTTGGTACAGGGGGATCAGCCACAGCACCAGCAAACACAAGAGCACATGCTTATAAGGAGCAAGACTTTACTTTTTTGCTGCCTTTTTTCTTATGCTTCTATTTATACTATTATAAATAATACTTGCAGAGTTATATGGGGCCAGGGCAAGGCCATAAAAGCAAGGTCATATACAATGAACAGCATTCCTCCCCTTCTCATTCACAATCACAATCACCCACAATCACATTCACAATCACTCACACTCACAATCACAATCTCATTCTCATTCACAATCACTCACAATCACATTCACATTCACAATCACAATCTCATTCACAATCACAATCACATTCTCATTCACAATCACATTCTCATTCACAATCACAATCACTCACAATCACAATCACAATCTCATTCTCATTCACAATCACTCACAATCACATTCACATTCACAATCACAATCTCATTCACAATCACAATCACATTCTCATTCACAATCACATTCTCATTCACAATCACAATCACTCACAATCACAATCACATTCTCATTCTCATTCACAATCACTCCCCACGCCTGCTATCACCCTTGGCTCACTGCCTGCCACACCTTCCTCCTCCCATTTCCTATAAGCTTGCAGCACCTCTCCCTGCCCTCAATGTCGCCCCCAAGCTTGGCCTTCAATGCACTCGAGAATCTGAGCGCTCCCCCCCCCCCTTCATCTCCCCTCCCCTCTCCCCCCATCCCCAGCCACCCCCCTGCCAGCGACCCCCTCTTTAGACCTCCCTTCTCACACCCCGCCCCCCTTCACCAGGCAAACACAAACAGCACCAGCACTGCCATCATGACATCTAGCAGCCTAAAACCCCTGCTGTCCACCAAAGTCAGCTGAACCCACCTTGCCTATTACCACCCCTCACAGCTGCATTACCTCAGCCCTTCCTCCTGGCCTTTCTAAGCACCTTGACCCCGTCCCCTCCCCCCCCCCTCACCAGGCAAACGCAAACAGCACCAGCACTGCCGTCATGACATCCAGGTTGATTGCTCCCCCCCCCCCCTTCTCAAAATCCTAACCCTTCCTGCAATTCCCCACCTCCCACGCCCCCGTCACCAGGCAAACATAAACAGCATCAGCACGGCGGTCATGACCTCCAGCAGCCTAAACCCCCTGCTTACGACCTCACATAGACCCCTTGCAGGGGTTTGGGGGGGGGTGGGTCATAACAACAGACCCCATCCCTCACCCTCCTGCAACTGCCCCACTTCCCCGCCTCACCCCCCCCCCCGCCCCCCCTCACCAAGCCCCTCACACCAGGCAAACACAAACAGCACCAGCACTGCTGTCATCATCTCCAGCCGCCTGAACTCCCTGCAATCCAAGTTCACAACTCCCCCCCCCCCCTATCCCCCCTTTACCCCCCCCCCCTGCAATTCCCCCATGCCCCCCCTCCTCGCCCCCTCACCAGGCAAACACAAACAGCACCAGCACTGCGGTCATCATCTCCAGCAGCCTGAACCCCCTGCTCTCCAGCAATGTGACCAGCACCACATCTGCCAAGGTGATCAGCAGACCAGCCCACAGGGGAATGCCAAACAGCAGCTTCAGGGCAACACTGGTACCAATCACCTCGGCCAAGTCACAGGCACAGATGGCGATCTGGGCAGCAGCCCACAGGGGGTAGCGGGCCCAACTGCAGAGCATGGATGCATTGACGCGATTCACATGCTTGAAGAAAGGAGCTGAGCAATCGCACCATATGTACAGTATAAGCTCATTGAAAGTCAACAGTGGGCAATGATCCCAGTGCATCAGGGGCAGATTACAGGGACAAATGCCACAAAACAGGGAACAAAGATGCTAAAGGCAGTCATGTCACCATGCATATACTCAGAGATCCATTGATCAACCGAGGAATCAGGCAGATTTCTGATATCAATGCAACGACCGAGATACATAATAGGATGAGCACAAGCACCTGCCAACAATGCCCCTTCCATCAGCCAACAGAACTCCTGCTGGTTGATACATATGAAAGTGCACAATCCATCTGCATGTCGCCAGCTGGAGTTCTCAGAGCTAGGCCCTTACTTTGGGTAGGCATCGCGGCAGGCTTGAGCGAGATCTCTGCCAGACGCCACACCGAGCTTCAAGGACAAGTGCTGCAGGAGCATGGCCAGGATGTTGCTCAGCAGCACGACGAAGAGCAAGCTGTAGCCGAACTGCGAGCCTCCAGCCAGAGCCGTAGCCCAATTTCCCGGGTCCCTGGAACGACAATGTCATCTGTAAGCGTCCGTTGGACTTCGCCAACGCGGAGCATGCGAAAAGGTGGACTAATACTGCCATGACCAGCTGCAGAGGTGCTTACATGTAACCAACGGAAATCATAGCTCCGCATCCGCCGAAGGCGAGCAGCATGCGCCAGGGTGCAGCGGTGAGCGGAGGCATCTTGATGCTTGCGTGAGACTCCTCCAAAGATGGCTTCAGCGGGACAGACCTCCACTTCGTCCCAGAGCCATTGACTGAGCCATCAGCAGCAGTCTGATCTAACATAGTGCAAGCTGCATCGTCGGCCACAAGAGCTGAGTTCCCCAGCTCGGGGTCCTTCACTAAGGCCGCGTCCATGTCTTTGTTATCAAGCACTGACAAAGGCAAAGAGCATCACCCTGACCAAATGGTGCAGAAGAAGAAAAATCAAGCAGAATGGCTCATATGATACTGCAGCACAGGGTCCTTGTGAATTGCTTGGGTGCGAACCTTGCCGAGGCAAGGCAAAAAACCCAGCAATTCAGTTGGACGGAAAACGAAGATGTAAGCGGTAACCCAAGGCAATCAGCTTGAATACACCCACAGGGGATGCATTCTTGTGAAGCTCCCGAGGACGGATCTCCAGTTGCCAAACAGTGGCCAATCAGTTGCAAACCTCGATCACAGGCCCTAGAACCCTCTAGTGAACTCTAGTGAGTTCCAGTGAGTTCTAGTGACTTCGAAGAACTTGATTGGACTTTCGTGGCCGTCCCGATGCACAACATAAAGCCATTCGCACAGGATATGCAAGACATCTATCTTTGTCAAAATACATTGTCAAAGCGCTCATAAGCAACGCGTGCTGCTTTCATTTTACGGCGTATCTCAGATTGTGTAATAGTTACCGGTACTCTATTCTGTATTACGAAAGCTCTTGTCAGCTGATTTAGCAACCACATTCAATAGATTGGCGCGTTTTGGCCACAATGAATGCTAAATTCACAGCCAAAGTGGAGGAGTACCTCCAGGCCTCAGCAGAGCTCGCCCAGGAGGAGCAGCATCAGCAGTTATCACCAGTCCACCTAGCCCTGGTTATGTTCGAGGATGCAGCTGGCATTGCACGACAAGCAACTGTCAAGGGCTATGGCGACGACACCTACAAGAGCGTCTGCAGGGTCCTGCGGAAGCGGCTCGTCCGCTTGCCCAAGATAGACCCTGCTCCAGACGAGGTCTATCCATCCAAGGACTTCTCTGCTCTCCTCAAGAAGGCGCAGAAGCTGCAGAAGGAACGAAATGACTCGTATCTCGGCGTGGACATCTTGCTCATAGCGCTGCTCGGCGACTCGGAGATCGCTGCTGCCCTGGGCGAGTCCGGCATCACCAAGACCGTGTTAGAAAATGCTCTGAAAGAAGTCCGCCCGCAGGTAAGCATTGCATGGAATGCCAGGACGAATGCAGTAGATGAGTGCAACTTAAACAGTTGTAGCTGCTCACCCCCTTGCAGCAGATATGATACCACTCGGGAGCATACACAGCAACAGTTTGATAGCATCAGCGACCAGCTGAGCTGAGCGAGAATGAATATATGACAGTGTGATCCAAAATGGAATGCTCTAAGGTATATTGGCATGCATTGCTTCTCGTAGAGCAAAATGAACTGTGTTGCTTCAACGTTAGGTATCATTTCAAGATCCAACCACAGCTGGAGCTGGCATGCATGCATTGTACTCTCTGCTCTAACCTCGATTACAAAGGAGGTTGTGAGCTTTTGCAGCTTCCTTTGCCTTCAACACAAGATAACATTGGTAGAATGATCTGCATGTTTACGCACCTACTGGCAAATAGCACATCAGATTCCCCGCATTATGAGCGGCCCACCGCCTTAACATTTTTCTAAACACAGTACATGTGCCTTTCAATGCTATATACAAACTCCTCCATCCCCACACTTAGCATGCTACTGATACACCCGTGCTCCATTTACCTGTCTGCAGGACCAGAAGATTGACAGCAAGAGCGGTGACGCCAACTACGAAGCCCTATCCAAGTACGGCACTGACCTCACTGCCAATGCAGCACGATTAGACCCTGTGATCGGCCGTGATGATGAGATCAGGCGTGTCATCCGCATCCTCAGCCGCCGCACCAAGAATAATCCTGTGCTGGTGGGGGAGCCGGGCGTGGGCAAGACAGCAATTGCGGAAGGCCTGGCGCAGCGCATTGTGAAGAATGATGTGCCGCAGAACCTGCAGGTACGGGTGGGGTGGGGAGGGGTGGGGGTATGCTGGGGTGGCTGCAATGGCTTGGCTTTAAAAGGATGCATATTCAGATGTCAGCAGCAGCAAGGCCGAGGCATATTTAAGTATCAGCAAGCATAGACTTGCCTATGGCGGCAACTAATGCAAAGCCAGCTTTTAGACAAAGCATAAGGCTCAGCAGTGTCTAGTCAGCCAAGGTGGAGGTTGTAAGATCAAGAACTGGGCTGCCGTCAGCATTAGGAAACAGGCCATGTGTTGGTAGTGTGCTGAATGTACTAGGGATCAAACAGGGTTTGCAAAAGCTTTTGATTGCTTTTAGCTCTTGGTCACTGGATTAGAGGGGGCAGGAGAGCATGTGGTGAGTGGGACCAAGTGGGCAGGACAGCACGGGGCTAGGCCAGAGGAAGGGGATTGTGAATGTTGGCCCTTGGATAGGGGGAATTTGCACTGGTTATGTATCGATCTCCATTTGGGCAGTTGTAGGGATGTAGCCTAGAATAGTGCTGCACTGCAAACATATTTACCGCTATGCTAAGCTCCATGTTCTTACTGCAAATAGGGAGCTATGTGGGTTCAAATCAGGCAGGAATGCTCACAGGGCGCGTTGAGCTGCTGCTATTGCTGAGCGCTTTGCATACTGGCATGGCTCGTGGCTAGGCTTGTCTTCACATGCACTGAGGTAGCCATAGCATGCATTGGAGCACCTTTGCCAGTAGTAGAAATTACTCATGTATGGTATTTGGCATGACTGTTCATTTTCAGGCAATATGGGATATCCTCTAAATGTGCATCAGGGTGCATATTGGTACTGTACTGCCCCCTCTCGTTGAGAATGAAACCGTACTGCCATGTCATCGCCCTGTGTCGCTAAGACTCATTTGTACTGCCATATGCTGGATCAAACTGTACTGCCCTGTGCCGGTGAGATTGAACTGTGTTGCCATATGCTGTACCGAAATGTACTGCCCTGTACTGCCATTGAGACTAACCTCTGTACTGCCATATGCTGTTGCTGCTGCAGGATGTGCGCCTCATCTCCCTGGATATGGGTGCCCTTGTGGCTGGTGCCAAATACCGTGGTGAGTTTGAGGAGCGCTTGAAGGCCGTTCTAGCAGAAGTCAAAGAAGCCAAAGGCAAGATTATCCTCTTCATTGATGAAATGCACCTTGTCCTTGGGGCTGGGAAAGCTGAAGGCGCCATGGACGCTGCTAATCTGCTGAAGCCCATGCTCGCCCGAGGTGAGCTCCGCACCATTGGGGCCACCACACTCGGCGAGTACCGTCAGCACATCGAGAAAGACGCTGCTTTCGAGCGGCGGTTCCAGATGGTGATGGTGGGCGAGCCGTCGGTAATGGACACAATCAACATCCTACGTGGATTGAAGGAGCGGTACGAAGATCACCACGGGGTGCACATCACGGATCGGGCGTTGGTCGTCGCAGCTGAGCTTTCGGATCGATACATCACCACTCGGTTCCTGCCGGATAAAGCGATTGATCTTGTAGACGAGGCGTGCAGCAATGTGCGTGTGCAGCTAGACTCCAAGCCTGAAAACATCGACCTGTTTGAGCGGCAGCGGGTGCGGCTGCAGGTGGAGGAGCAAGCGCTGAAGAAGGAGAAGGACCCGATGAGCCGCGCTCGCTTGCAAGACGTGGAGAAGGAGATCGCTGCTTTGGACGACACGCTGCGGCCGCTGCAAATGAAGTACGAGACCGAGAAGAAGCGCTTAGATGACATCCGCCGGCTGCAGAATAAGCGCCAGGAGCTGCTGGTGTCGCTGGAGTTAGCAGAGCAGCGGGGGGATCTCGCACGTGTCGCAGACATCCGCTACGGCAGCTTGCAAGATGTGGATGAGACGCTGAAGAACCTCCGTGCTGCGGCGCCGGCGGATGCTATGCTAGTGGAGGAGGTGGGGCCGGAGGAGATTGCGGGAGTGGTGAGTAAGTGGACGGGGGTCCCGGTGAGTCGGCTGCAGCAGACGGAGCGGGAGAAGCTTTTGGAGCTCAAGGAGGAGCTGCATAAGCGGGTGGTGGGGCAGGATGTAGCTGTGGAGGCAGTAGCAGATGCGGTGCTGAGGAGCAGGGCGGGGCTTGCGGCACGGAACCGGGGGAGCAGCTTCTTATTCCTCGGGCCGACGGGCGTGGGTAAGACAGAGCTTGCAAAGGCGCTTGCTGAGCTGCTGTTTGACGATGAGAAGATGATGATCCGGATTGATATGGGGGAGTATATGGAGAAGCATTCCGTGAGCAGGTTGATCGGTGCGCCGCCGGGGTACGTAGGGCATGACGAGGGCGGGCAGCTGACGGAGGCAGTACGACGGCGGCCGTATTCTGTAGTGCTGTTTGACGAGGTGGAGAAGGCGCATGCGGAGGTGTTCAACGTGCTGCTGTCTATCTTGGACGATGGGCGGGTGACGGATGGGAAGGGTCGCACTGTGAACTTCGCCAATACGGTGGTGATTATGACGAGTAACTTGGGCAGTGAGTTCTTGCTGCAGTCGGCGGTGAGCAGGCCAGCGACGCCTGAGGCGGGGCTGCCGCAGCTGGATAACAAGCAGGCTAAGGAGCTGGTGATGCAGGCGGTAAGTGGGATGTGGGGTCATGGGGTTGGGTAGGGCAAGGGTTTAAAGAGCTGGTGATGCGAGCAGTAAGTGGGGTTGTGGGGTTTTGGGGGTTAATTCGCATGTGGTGTTTTGGCTAAGTGTTTAGGGTTTAGAAATTTAGGTTTGGATGTGGGGTTTTGGGGTTTGGGTGCGGCGAGGGTTTAAGGGTTATGTCTGTATAATACGGTACCACCTCAGAATTGAGGGACTCTGGGGGCTACCTGTGCTTGACAATTAAAATGGTGCCTTGCACAGCAGGAAGAGGGTGTGGGGGCATGGAGGATAGCAGGGCAAGAACAGGGAGTGGGCAGTAGTCTACAGATTAGTTCTAGGGTTTAGGGTTTAGGGTAGGGAAGGGTGTAAGTGAATACAGGCTAGCAGGGCAAGAGCAGTGAGCTGGCAGTAGTTCAGGGATGAGTCTTAGGGTTTAGGGCAGGGTTAAGGGTAGGGAAGGGGTTGTAAGTGGATACAGGGTGGCAGGGCGCAGGGCAAGGGCAGTGAGCTGGCACGTCATAATGTGTCTCCACTAGCTATTCCAAGGCTGGCAATGTGTATGCATTTGTTGGGTTACACTGCATACTGCTGGAGTTGCATGGCGTTGAGAGCTAAGTACCCATACTCACATGTCATTCATGCTGATACCAATGTGCAGAGGCAGGCAAGCAGGCAGGCATCTCACCACTGCTGCATGTGTGAATTGAAAAACCTCATGGCCTCTTTTAAGCTTTCACCAGCGTTAGTTAACATCTGCTGCTTCTGAAAATGGCTCTTCCCCTTCTTTCCATGGCCATCCAGCAAAGTGGGGGTCTTAGAGTTAACCTACAGTCAGCTGTACTGGCCACTGTCCCAGAGCTCCTGTGCTCTCCCTAAAGACGAAGATACTGACATTGTATCGTGTTCCAGCCTGAACTGTGGGACATAGAGCACTTTTGGTGTATGGCATGTCAAGATGTGTACGGTAATAGCAATAAATTGATACTGACCTTGTGTGTGCCCTCCTCCTTGTGCTGCGCCTTTTCCTCTCCGCAGGTGCGCCGTTTCTTCCGGCCGGAGTTCCTCAACCGCCTAGATGACATCGTCATGTTTGACCCACTCTCCCAATTCCAGCTGCTGGGCGTGGCTCGCTTGTTAGCTACAGAACTCAACGAGCGCCTCGCACCCAAAAACATAACCTTAGAGATGACAGACGCAGCCCTCGGCTATGCCGTATCGCGAGCGTACGACCCGGCTTACGGTGCGCGGCCGCTGCGGCGCTGGCTGGAGCACACCGTAATTACAGACCTCAGCCGGATGATCGTGGGCGGGGAGCTGCCGGAGAACTCAACAGTCACATGTGACTTCCCGGCTGCCGGTGAGAAGCTGACGTACAGTGTGGTGCCGAAACCGCTGCCGCAGGGGATGATGGCAGGGTTTAGCGGGGAGGGGGCATTGGGGGCACTGAAGCGGCAGTTGGAGCCCATGGGGAGTGATGCTCTGGGGTCTTTTGATGATATGGAGCAGTAGCTAGTGTCTTGGGGGTGTGGGGTGGTTTTGGGTGGTGTGGTGGGGTTGAATGGGGGGGGGGGGGGCATTGGGGGCACTGAAGCGGCAGTTGGAGCCCATGGGGAGTGATGCCCTGGGGTCTTTTGATGATATGGAGCAGTAGCTAGTGTCTTGGGGGTGTGGGGTGGTTTTGGGTGGTGTGGTGGGGTTGAATGGGGGGGGGGGCATTGGGGGCACTGAAGCGGCAGTTGGAGCCCATGGGGAGTGATGCCCTGGGGTCTTTTGATGATATGGAGCAGTAGCTAGTGTTTTGGGGTGTGGGTGTGGTTTATGCTGAGGGTACAGGCAGAGCCCCTCTTGCCTGGGCATCCCAGACTGGCTTCAGCAATTTCAGCAGTGCCTTCATCAATAGTGTACTATATGACGATAACGGCTAGTTGCCACTGGACTTCACCAATAATCAGCGATGGGAAGCTATTGGGAAGCTGGGATATGCCATAGCAAAAAGTGCCATAGGCCCCGTACCTCAAGCTGTCACAAAAACAGCAAGGTGGACAGAATACGGGTATGGGGGTGTCACTGCTGCTGGCCTGGGTGAGGGATGAACGAGGGGCTGGAGAAGTAATGGACGCATGTGTCAAGAACAGTGTGTTTGTAGCATTGTTGAGGTATGAGGGATAGAGGATGAAGGGCAGTGAATGAGGTTGGAACAGGCAGTGATTGAAAGTGTGTTAGTTGTTAGTGTGAGAGAACACATGACACAAGTGTCAACTAGTATGTTGAGCAAACGAGCTGTCAGGGGATTCAAATTGAGGCCAGCTCGAAATGTTGAATGAGATTGTCTGTAAGCAGGTATATCAAGCTGAAGAACTGATGGGTGCAGGAAATTGGCAGCTGTGCGTCATGAGTTGATTGTCCCAGAAGGAATGGAGGTCTGCTTGCAAACTCCCTTTTCTGGGAAGCCGAGGGGGGGTGTTCATGAGGCCATATATCAGCCAAGAGGTTGTAAATTAAGATATAGCGAGCTGTATTGGGTGGAGTGTTATACCTCAGTCATAAGGTGGTCGACGTGACCCTCTGTAAGTAAGAGATTGCCTCTCCAGGCTGGAGGGAGAGGTGGGAAGTCCCTGTAAGCATGAGTCTGTGCAAAGTGTACCCCTTGGGTTTCAAAAGGAATGTAAATAAACCTTGTTGTGGGGTTTGTGCATAAGCACTAGTTGTGGCATCTTTGGTGATTCTGGTGGGAGTTGCTCTTGGAGTAACCAGATTGATTGCATTCACAGCTGGGAGCATTCATTCACCAAACCAGCATCATGGAATGTTGCTGGCATCTGGCCTAAGGCATTTTTGCCATGGCATATTTGGAATGTTATCATAGTATGGATTGCTGAGCAACCTTCTGGGAGGACTTTGCTTGGTTGCCCCAGCAGGTCAGGTGGATATCTGTGGTGTTTATTGCATGTAGATTTTTTTCCTACCATATCATTAGCCATGGGAGTAGGAGTCCAGTCACTGCCTTAGTGCGCTGGCTGCAGGAGTAAAGGCTTTGTTCGCAGCACTGAAGTGAGAGTAGGGGTCTGCATTATATTGTAAGTACGGTAGCTCACATGCTGTGGTGGCTTGAGTTGGGTGGCAGAGCGTGTTGTCTGGTTGTACCTCACCCGCACGGCTTTTGCTGTACTGCACTGCTGAGCAGTTATCGTAGGGGTTCATAGTTATGTTGCTGCTGAGGATGAGATGATTAAGTGTGACAACGCTGCCACCATCGCGGCAATTGTTGCCTATCTATGGCAAGTAATTCAACATTTGGATCCAAAATATCTAATAGTTTTAGAGTCAGTGTTGACTGATCTTTGGGTGCAGGCCAATGCCTGGCCAGTCTGCACTAGGGTATTACCAATTGGCTACATCAATGATGTTTCCTAGGTAATGGAGTAGGTGTAGTATGCCGGACAGTGTGTGCGGCATGCGGTGCATGTTCGGCTGTGGCACTCTTGCCTAAGCCTCAAGTGCCTAGGGTTTAGCCTTGGCGTAGCCAGCAGCTGCGGCCTGCATTGCTATATTGGCACGAACAGCGCCTACCACTTCGATTTTGTCCCGTGGTGGATGGACCGTAGGCTAAGCCCTCGCATTCAACATGTTCTTTGGTGACGGATACGAGAATGCATATAAGGTCTACCAGTGCCTGTTCGGGGGAGCACAGGATGGATACTTGTCCATGGCTGAGGTAGTCCAGATGTTTAGCAGTCTAATTGATGGAGATTTGCTCCCTCGTCAGTAAGGCAGCATGGTCTCGGGTGGTTGGCCCGTTCGCATGACCAGCACTTGCAGGTTTAGCAGAAGGTGCATGAGCAGATCAGCTCTGGTTTAACAGGCACGTGACCTGCCAGAAGCACAAGGTCTGTATAGAAGAAGATAAGAAGTGAGAGTATCCGCATATGTGCCTTGCCAGAGTTGCAGCACAGCATCAAGCGTGAAAATTATAGACATGCTAGCATGGTCTCCTTGCGTGTACAAGGTGGGACCCCCTGTTGGCAGTGATTAGCATGTGATCTCCATTAGTTTCTGTCTTGCCTGGATACATGTTTCGGTATCAGTACTGCTTGGTTGGTGGTCTGGAAGCCATTGTGTTTGGATCCATCCGATGGTGTGTTTGGTCGTTTCGACCTAGCAGCCCTTTGCGGTTGCCACACCTTAAATGTTTGTTGTTGTTGTTGTTGCTGTTAGTTGTTGCACATGTGTGTTTGGCTGAGTTGCCACATATCTAACGTGCTGAAAAGAAAAACATAATTAGCTTATCCTGCTTATGCAGCGGGATGTGGGCTATTGGCGTTGGAGTTGAGCCTTCCTTGCTAAGGTAGCAGGGTTCTGGAGCTTTGGTATGGTATGCGCATATGGCACAGCCCAAATGTGCTAGTGAATTGGCAACTCCCAAGTAGCAGAGTTGTCTGAATCATTTTTTTGGATGAAACATAACATAACATAACAAATTTTGGGGTGTGGCAACCGCAAAGGGCTGCTAGGTCGAACCGACCAAACACACCATGAATGCAACATTGCTGTTGTTGTTGTTGTTGTTGTTGTTACCATAGTTGACACAGTACTGCTGCGCATGGCCATGTAGTCTGGTGGTAGTAGTGTCACATGTTGCATATTATGCCGTTAGTAAGTGAGCCGTTATCAGGTTGTGATGAATGATGATACGGTATGTCAGTACGAATGTAGTTACTTTGGACTAGTACCGCCTCGCCTTGTTGGTGGAATGAAGCTTGCCGTTGCACTCTTCAGTTTCTCATTAGTGTGCTCGTTACTTGTTTGGCATCTGGCCCTGGGACTGCCACTAGTGTGTGTGTGTGAATCTTACATTGGCAAACCCATCGGCACGCGTGCGGTGCCACAGTTCACCACAGGGGTGGCAAAGCAATTAACACAGATAGAACCAAGAAAAACTGAACACCATCCACCAGTTGGAACTCCATGATCATGCATGTCCAAGCAGATACTAGTGGTCACTTAGTGACAGGGATGTCAAATGCCGCATGTTAGTGCATGTTGATTGGTGGCAAGCTGTGATGCGGCTGTGATCGGTGGGAAACGAGCTGTCAGCATGGACTCAATCAGCCCACATTCAGCATGCCGACTGATATCAGTCAACCTCGATGCCGCCTCTGTTGCTGAGGGCTGTGATGCGGGGACTCACGTTTAGGCGGATGCACAACCCACGGATTTGGGATAGCATAACCTACCGCATTCATGTGACGGTTGCAAGAATTTGAGGGTCCGTTTTAACCTGGAAATCCAGGAACTGAACCCGGGCATCGACCGAGCATCGGAGACCGAGCATCTCCGACGCGGAGCCCGACTACGTGCTTTGCATCGGTAGAGATAGGTAGCTTGTTGAAATGATATAGATGAATAACCCCCTTTACCCCACATGACTGTCATTTGGCGCCGCAGATAGCAGTCTATAACGTCGGAGTCGCGTACATGGTCATGAGCAGACGCAGGGCCGCACCCCGCAGCACACAAGCAACGCTAGTGGTCTCATACGGGATATGCTCTAGCTCATTGGCCTTTCAAAGCGAGCCATAGGTGGTTGCCGTCAAACTGGCTTTTCTGTAGTGCCCCGCAGGACGTTTGGAGTGACCCTGACGAAAGCAAGCGACGAACTGCATGCCAGATGGCAAGGTGAGTCGCAATAGAACATGAGGAGGTCTGCTCAGGCTTATGCTAGATTGAACCTGATCTTGATGGTGCAGAAACTGACCAGTTGGGCATGCCGAGTCAACCGTAAAGCAGGTCTTTCAACCTTCGAATGCCTCTTCTTACATATGTCACATGTTTTCATATACTCCGCAACTACGTATCCTGAGAGATAGAACATGCCTGATTGATCCGCCATTGTAAATGCTGTGTCGTGGCATGTCAACTGCCTGTCGCTCCAACCCCTTAGCCACCACGAAACTTTGAAATCTTAAACGTATGCATAGACTCTAAGGATTGAGGCGAGGATGTCAGTCGACACGGACGAGGTCGCAGCTGCACAAGTGCTGTTCGCCCTCAAATTTTGCCCCCAACACAGCCTACCGCCGACAGACCAAGCCGAGGCAGGCCTGTCCAGATGTACCGTCAGCGGCCAGGATATCTATCAGCCATGCATTCCAATAGACGATTCCACAGCGGGCAGTTGGCCAGTCGTCACGCCCTTGGTACCTGACCAAGCCCTGTTCCTGGGGGCCATTGGCCCGTGCAAACCAGGGCGCCCCAAAGGACCAGACCCTCGCCACGATACGAATATACCCGATAAAGTCGCCCGCAGGATCATCTCCAATCGGGAAAGCGCTAAACGCTCTGCCAAGCGTAGGAGGGGCATCTATCCAGCCCCCCTAGCAGCAGACCCAGAAGCCAGGCTCAGCATGGACCCAAGCATGTACGACCACAGCTTCGCACCGCGCAAAACAGGCCGCCCTAAGGGACCCAACCCCTTGGCAGACCCTACCATCCCCGAGGCCAAAGCCCGCCGCATCTTAGCCAACAGAGAAAGTGCCCAGCGCTCCAAGCTGAGAAAGGAGGCTGACCAGCGGGAGCAGCAGCAGCTTAAGCAGCTCATGCTCTCACAGGCACGGCAACAGCACCCCAGAAACCCTAAACATTCCATGCCTGAGCAGCTGCAGCCCTCGCAGCCAGTCCAGCAGCAGCCAAACCCCAGCACATGCTATCTTCAGCCTCCTTCCTGTGAGCAGCATCCTCCCGCCAAGCTGCCTTGCAGAAGCCGTCTGCAGCCAGGCCTGGACCTTGCAGCACCTTACCAAGCATCCATGCCTGGAGAAGCCCCTCCTGCCAAGCTCTTTACAGCAGCTTCTGCAGCTTCTGGTGCTGTGCTGCATCCCCTTGCAGCAGCTGCCCCTGTGGGTCCCTGGACAGGAGTAAACTACCAGCAGCAACAGCATGGCGCAGACGTTCCTGTGCAGCTGGTGCAGCAATATGATGAGGTCTGCAGGGAGGTACATGCTCTGCAAGCAACACGTGCGCTGCTGCTGCAGGCTTGCTGTGATAATGCAGCAGCAGTAGCAGTGGGCAGGAGAGGTCCTGGGCTGGGGGGATGCAATGAGGAGAGAGCACAGCAGCAGCAGCAGCAGCAGCAGCAGCAGCATCACCATTGGCGGCAGGAGGAGGTTGTTAGCAAGGACGGGGTCTTGCAAGAGACAGCACCGCAGCAGCAGCAGCAGGGAATGGCTTTGTGCAGGGGGGGGGGGGGCGCGGGTGAGGATATGAAGGTTGGCACTTTGTGAACAGCAACAGAAAAACAGGAACAGCAGCAGCAGTAGGCTAGGAAGGTTACCATGAGGGAAGCTAGATTACAAGGTACAGCAGCAGGTACAGCTAGCGCTTGGCAAGCAGGGAGTTGCATCTGCTGCAGCTGTCACTGATGCCTCTGTCCATGCAGCAATAGTTAGCCTGCTGCTGCCGCTGGCTTTGCTGCTGGAAGGTCATCTGCAACTGCTCCCTCGGCAGCATCCCCAACACCCACAGCAATACCCCCAGCACCCTGTGGGAAGGGCCACACAATTAATAGCCCTTCATGGAGCCATTTGCTCCCAGATGGCGGACAGCAGCAGCCAGGGAAGTGAGCAACAGCAGTAACAGCAACTGCAGCAGAAACCGCTGCTGTTGCTGCTGTTGCTGCCTGCTCCTGCAGTCAGGCTTTGAGGTAGCAGCTGGGTGGGGAAGGAGGGTGAAGAAATTGAACTGGGGGGTTTTAAAGGGAAGCAAATGTCAGATCCCCAGTAATGGGTGGTTGGGACGAATGTGCAGTGGGTGTCAACATGGCTTACGGGCAGGGCGCTGTTACTATCATCAATCGTCAGGTTGGGCAAGAAACTTACGAGCTGCACATGTAAAGATGATTGCCAAGTGGCAGGGGTTCAAGAGTGGCAATGTATGCAGGAGAAAATGTATGGCCAGTAGCATGATTAGGAGTGTGTGCAGCATTACTTAGGTCCGCAAACCTCGTGTTTTTTATTGCATGTAGACGGGTTGCTGGTTGTTTGTCGCTCTTTTGATCTACTAGTATGTTGGCTAGCACAGGATTGTGTCTTGTTAGCGGTGCGGGTGACCATGGTTGTGAATCTTTCTGCAGCGGCTGTGACCGTACTTGTCTTGTGGTTTGGTTGCATACAAAAGTACCTAATCCCTTAACCATATGCATCGGCACACCTAAAACCTAGCTTATTCCCAGCAGCAGAGGCACAGACATGGCAGCGTATAGCATACAATCATGCTGCATCCTTAGGTGGTTTGGTATGTGTAGCTACCATGCAAGGGCTTGGTTTTGGAACCTGTCACTCTGTTAGGAGCTCCAGTGACGTTTTCTGTATATGCACGTTGTGCGACGGACATGCTCAAGGAGATGGTTCTTGCTGTTACCCCTAGTGGTTGCTTTTGGAATAGCGCAACAAAGTAGGTCATTTAAGGTGTTCCTGCATAAGAGAACGCCACACTGGCAGGGGGCTGCAAGAATGCAGAAACACTGGTTCACGAGGTACATGTTTTGCCTGGGCCTTGTAAGCAGAGCCAGAATGGGTATGGTTGAGTGCTGCTGGAAGTTATACATATGTTCTTTGGTACCATGGAGTCGTGTTTGATGACTGGAGAGTGCCTAAGAGTCCCCTTGTTGCAATCTGGAGTAAGAAGCAAGCCATATGCAAAAGAGTTGGTGTGGAGGAATGTGCATATCCCGATGTGGCCTAGGTTCGGTTGCAATGGTCCCACTTACGGCGTCCTGTTGGTGTTGTCACTCAAATGCCCTGGAGCCATGCAATAGCACTGCTGCCTAGGAGAAGCAAGTAGACAGAGGAGGTTTATGTGCGCACCTTGCTTGACGTGATAATCGTGTCCCTGACTTTGTTGAAGGCCAAACATAGTACATAATGCGGAGCCTCTTTGGGTGTCAGCTGGTTGGCTGTCCTGTGCTCATAGCAGTCACCTGGTCCCCAATACTGTTTCCTTCTATATCTTAACATTATATAATCTGCCATAGCAGAAAGTGCCTTCTCCAGGTCTTTTGGGCTCGGTCTGGGCTCGGCCTGAATCCAATCAATCTGTTGGCGGGTTTCTCAAACCAAACACATAACATGTTCAATTAAGGGTGACAACCGATGTGTTTTGTAGAATCTCAAAGGCAGGGAGGAGTGCACTTCAGCGTGCTTATGTGTGGCTGACTGGCAAATCACTTGTATATGTGTCCAATACATGCTAGCCAGGTTCCTTTGCATCGTCTCAGGATGAGTGGGTTTGCCATAAGACCAGCAGGTGCAATTTGAGTTACATTGTCGCCTGCCTGGAGCACAGAAGAGCAGGGCTGGCTCAAAGAGGCATCAGGTTCATTGGTGGGTCTGCGGTGTAGAAATCAGGGCTGAAAGGAGGTTTTGTGGTTTAAGGCTGGGATCAGGATGCTATGGTGGGGGTCTGCATGGCTTTATGCAGTGTCCTGCTAATGATCACTCGCTGAGCTATTCACTTGCTAGGTGACTGCTTTCGGCTGCTTTTGGTGCCCTTGCATGCACAATGTATGTTGGTTGTCTTGGAAGAGAGCCTCCCCGAACGATACATTGCGATGGCTCAGCGGTATATGGGTGTAAGAGGAAGTTGCAACATGCATTTGTCTCTTCCACGCTTGATAGAAGCTGCAGGATCACGTTTGTGCTGAGGCCTCCTACTGCCCTGTGTGTCCCTTGCACCACCAAATTATTTCCTCATACTGTCAGTCGCTGTATTGTAGTTATGTGAACTAGGCATGAGGGGCCTTTAGTGACTGTGGTTGTGCACCAGAGTCTTGCTATGTCTGGTTTGTTGTGCTATGCATACAGGGGGTCTTGCTTGGTCAACTGAAACTCATGGGCTTGGGGGTGCTGCCTCCCTTTGGCTTCTTTCTTCTTGAGTAAATCAGGGTTTCTCCCTGAGTAGATCAGGGGAGAGCAGAATCTCTTTCTACTTCACTTCTCTCCATGTGGGTGACCCCCCCCCCGTCCGTAGTGCCAATACTTGTTTCACCTTGATGTTATTCAGCCAGCCTGAGGTGCATGACCTACGGCCAATTGCTACAGCATATCAGGGGGATTCGCCGTGTTTAAGGTGAAGTGTAGCAAGCAAGTTCATCAAGGCGCGTGCATGCAGATATGCATCCAAGCCACATTTGAGTTTCTGAAATGCAGTTGAATAGGATCGGTCTGGTGCGATCATATGCCCCGCAGGCCATGCTGTTGCTCCATGCCGATGTCCTCTTGGCTAGGAATGGCATAGTTCATGGAGCAGACTGGTTAGATCCTTGGGGAGAATGAATGATGCCCGCCCTGTCCTCGATATTTCATCTACAGTGAGCAATATGGAGTCTCCCGTGGGAACTGGCTGAGCTAAGGCTGAGCGCAGGCCCTCAGGGAGCTGCTGCTGCAGCTGCCTACTGCAGAGTAGGGCAGGGTTCTCATTCGCCATGACATTGTTTTAACACATTGCTTGAAGGCTTTCATGGACGACTGCCAATGAGCTGAGTACTTAGCATGCTGTCTGGTAGTTGGTATGGCATTGGAAGAGTGGGCATAGAGAGCACGCTGAGTATACTAAGAGACCCAAGCATTAAGGTCCAGGGTTGGTGTGGACTTCATGTTTCAGTATACTTTGTTGTTTATGTCTCATGGCTGCATATGAAATGCCTTTCTTTGGTCTTCTGACCACACTACTGGTCTCAGCTTGTGGTCCAGGGCCTGTGCAATCTAGCTACCATAATATGAGATGTACTATTCTGTACAGCGGATCTGGTGATAATTGTAGGTGTGGCTGTGGGCAGCCGCCTTGAGCAGAAGCAGAGCCATAGTATCTGGTTGGGTTTCAGTCTTGAGATGTCATGCTGGCTTGCAGCAGACCTCTCTGGATTTGTGTTTGCTGTCGTCCAGGGCTCCAGACATGTTGGCATGTTTGTGCAGGCAGGGTGCATGCACACCACATGTGATTAAAGAGCGGAAGGTTTCTGTGTCTATGATGTCAGCACAAGAATGGCTGGGGTTGGCTGCCCTGTTACATTCATGCCATGAGAGAAGAGTCAGCTGTCACGCCCTTCAAAGTGCCTTGGTCCTACGCTGCTGTTTAATATGCATTGTGTAAAGTTGGGCGAACTAGTCATCTGAGGAATGAAAATGTGGTAAGAGCCATATTGTGTTGGGGAGTGAGCTCCTGTTGCGCTCCTTGTCTTCTGTGTTTCTGCCAGATTGCAAAGGGTTTGTTAGAAAGCATGATTGTTGCTGCTGGGTAATTGCAACACAACTTTGATGTGCGATCGTGTACTATAGATGGGTGTTTGATGTGAGACATAAGGTCATAGGCCCACGCCCTTAGGGTATGTAAGAAGGGATTTCCCCCCTTCTCTGCGCGGTTCTCTCTCTGTCTATGAGACATAGTTATAACGTCATGCATGCAGCACCAGAGTTTGTTGTCTGTGAAACATGCATTACACTCACCCAGCTGTTGTAACCCTCCATTGACATGTCGGTGGTTGGTTCAAATGTTGGGCTGACAGTTATGGGGTGTTGGGCTGGGTGCCTAAAACCCTTCATTGGCTTCAGTGATGAGGCCGTGTTGAGGAACTTAGTTGGGAACCTGCCGGTAATCTGGCTGTAGCCGTCACTGTCAGTACAATGTTGCGGTATGGGACCCTTGCAGCATGTATGTGGAACTAAGGTGTGCTCAGAGTCAAGTCAGCAGTCAATCATGTTGTCAGTTAGTTCGATTAGAAGTTTGAAGTTCTACCTTATGCAACTAGGGAGACACTAGAGGAGCTAGGTCTGGTTGGTTATCAAATTGATACGTCTTTGTCTGACTATGATGATTATATTGATGAGTCCGATGATTGTCCGATGGCATGGTGTATGATGCCCATGGAGCCTAGTTTGGCTCCGTTACGGGCGCCCCCTTTGTGGGGCCACTTTGTAATCTGTATGTAATCTGTTGTGGAGCGGTCCGTTCACAGTCATGGGCGCCATGCCATGTGCTAGTGACTATGCGGTGCTGGGTTGGTGGTTATGGTCCGACCTATGTGTGTTTGGTCGTTTCGGCCTAGCAGCCCTTTGCGGTTGCCACACCTTAGTTAAATGTTTGTTATGTTATGTTATCTCGTAATTGAGTGACAGAGTCGTGGTTCTAAAAATTTGCGCAGGAATGGTTCAGTTGCCCAGGCTAAGTTTCAACTGCATGCATATTTTGTTCATTGATTTTGTGCATGGGCCGCTCTGCACTCAGTTCCGTAGGTAGGCGTAGGACCGGTCCTCCTTAATGTTTGTTGTCGTTTGTTTGTTTGTTTGTTGTCGTTTGATCGGTGGGTTGGGCCAACAGTGAACTATGTGTTGTGCGTCAAGTCATGTTGGTGACATATTAAGCAAAGACAGCACACCGGACCGTTGCATAGCTTCATTGTCTACACAGCTTTCTCGTATTCGTGGCGCATCTGCGTGCATGTGGCCCCCGACCCCAAAGCAGCATGTTAGATTGCTGCTAGGCCCACAGCGAAGGTGCTCAGTTGACAGGAAGCCTTTTTGTACGAGTGCCACCAGGTGAAGCAGTTGTATACCTCGGTAGCTTTCTGCCACGTTTCCCAGGCACTGCAGCCGAGTCCTCGTCCTGATGGCAGGCACGACCAGAGTCACCCTTGGCTTGTACTGCCTAAAGTGCATGCCACGGAGTTCGTATCAAAGCATGCTCGGGCGAGCCTGAGGTTCAACTATATGGGGATTGCCACGTGCAATTGACTACCGCCGTGCTTGTAGCAGGCTGCTGATATGAGTCATGCATGCGTACTTCTGTCCCAAAGTCCCAAATCCAATTAGAAGCCATTGGGAACAGAATGCAGGCAAGCGCGGTTGCTACGTGTCTGTGAAATTGTGTTCTGTGCTCGTCAGGGGATCCAGACACCGCTGACTTCTGACAACTGTGTCTCTGGAAGTTTCTACTACGAGTACTGGTTAGTTCCAGCTCCTGCGCAGGCTCCTTGTGCCCAATTGTATATCATATACCAAAAAGCAAATATAATCCCAGGCAATCCCAGGCAATCAAACTAAGGCTCGTCTGATTCACCGCATTGGCACTTTGGACGACGAGCGCCAGTTCCAGCCATACAAACGAGTATTTCGAAGTAGCGGAGCCTCCTGACCCGAAAGGCAGGCAAACCTCTCATCTTGGCTCCCCAACACGCATCACGTATACTGTAGTGCTTGGGCTACACGTCGTCTGTTCGATGAAAGTGCCTGCGTATCTGGACATGTATGCAGCAGGCACCAAGAGGCTGCAGGCCGCGGCTCAAGACATAGAAGCAGCTGAAACGCTAACCCAGCTCACTCAACATGGGCCGGAGATCCTCCAAGACCACGACGTTTCACCTTCTCAGCGCAGTAAAGCCCCGTCACTCTCAACTTTTGAGAGACACAGGATTCCAGCCAGGTTCAGGCTCTCTTACCACCTTGCCCAAGGGAAGGTAGTTCCTGCCCGTGCAGCATTTATGTCACCACCGGCAGCCGGGGATGCTTCTATGCCAGGTAACAAAGAGCTCCGTGTCACATGCGGAAGTACAGCACAGCATGAGCCCGTAAGAGAAGTACAAGCAGCAGCCGGTGCCCACAAAGTGCGGTACATGCCACCCCGGGCTACTGCTGCAGCTGTTTTATGCAGACGTACAGCACAGCGTGAGCCCCTCAGAGGAGAAGTACAAGCAGCAGCAGCAGATGTCCGTAAGGTACGGTACATGCCAGTCCGGGCTACTGCTGCCGCAGTTGCAAGAAAAAGTCCGCCGCCACTACCACCGCCATCGGTAGCAGCAGCAGTGGATAAAGATGCTAACAAAGCCACAGCATTGGCAGTGGCAACAGCAGCAGCGGCACCACCGTTTCGTCTCCGGCGGCCAACAGCAGCACGCTTAGCTGAGCTTCAGCAGGATGCGGTGGAACCACCCACACCACCAGCAACAGCAGGACCAGCCTCAAAGCAGCATTCATTGACACCAGTCACAACAGCAGCAGCAGCAGCAGTAACGACCCCAACAGCTGGTACTGCTGCAGTAGCAGCTCCATCAAAAGCAGTAGCAGCAGCAGGAAGAGATGTGTGCTTAAGTAGTACACGTCGTGCTGGTAAAAGATTGACGCCGGAGGATGCCTCAAACCACATTCCAGGTGTCTCTCTCCTGCCTGGTGGAAGTGCTGATGGGCAACACAAGGGTGCGACCCATATTCATCTCGGTATAGACAGTTTACACAGTCAGCACCACCACCCTGCCAAGCGTCCAGCAACTGCAGCAGCGGCAATAGCAGCAGCAGCAGCAGCAGCAGCTTCTTTGTCGCCGCCACTGTCAGCAGGACGAGCAGCTGCTGGCGTACCAAGGGGAGGAGCGTCAAAACGGGAGGGTACTGCTGCCGGCCCGGTTTGCAAGTTGTTTGCTTCGGTGGGCAGGCGCTTGGTGGACCAGGCTGTTACAAGCTTTCCGGAATTGCTGCGCTCTTAACTGAAGGGGGTACGGGTAGTTGAAGCAACACATGTAAGCTTCGGTAAGTAGGAGCGGGGGCAGCAGGAGGAGCAACAGCAGTGAGAGCGGTTTACCTCATTTTGTACAGATACAATTCGAATGGCATTATCACGCTGGAGCAAGCCACTACTCCTTAGTGGCAGCAGCTGGCGACGGGGATCAATGGCATGATTGCGGAGCTATATCCGTAATGTTTTTGGATCTGGAGTAGTTGAGGTGCAAGGATTTTGGCTTGGTTCTTTTAGTTGAGGCTTGGAATGTGTGCTGAGGCAAAAGGCAATGTGCTGCTAATGTGGTTGCCTTTGGCGAAAGCAAGAAAAAGAAAGGAGAAAGGGACTATTAAAATATATACTTGAAGTGACAAGTATGTGCAGCAAGGTGTGCAACACCAGCCCATGGGGCTGTCATTCGTCAGACATATGTATAATTTTCTCTGATGCTTTATGCTCTGTGGCTTACTGCAGTCCCTGAGGTGCGTGTGGGTTGTCTGTGCTTGAAGCTTATATATTCCGGGTCGAGTGCGGCAACAAAAATGTGTATATGTTAAGAGAGACCACTGCATAGCCCTCTGGGCCGTGCAGCACCAAAGCATGACTCCAACCAGTTTGTTAGGGTTGTGGGGTGAGTAAGTGCGAGCGGAAAGAGAGCCAGAGGGCTGCTAATGTATATAGAGAGAGACCACTGCACATTCACTGCACAGCTTTCGGGCCATGCAGCACCCGCCACGTGACTCCAACCAGTTTGTTAGTGTGTGTTGAGAGAAACTTGTATATGTAGTGGATGTTGCGTGATCCTGAATCTCCTTGTCCACGGCTAGTGGCAGCTTATGGATATGCTGGAGTCGAGGTTTTGCATATGTAAGTTGCATGGCCATGTCAAAGATTGTAGCACTGCTTGTATGGTGTCCTTATGAAGGCCAGCCCGGCGTTGGCTGGTACTGTGGCCCGGGGTGGTTGGTAGGTGGGGAAAGTGCGTGCACGTGTTTAGTATTGATCTGGGAATGTTCATTGATGTATTAAACATGAAGGCCCCGAGCAAGGCAGAAAACTGCTTGGCTTGCTGTTGACTGGGTCAACTGGTTAGCGCATGGCAAGTCGAAATGGGCTGGCCTGACATACATTGGCTAGCAAGGGATTTAGGGTGGGCTGGTGGCAGCCATTGTTTGAGCTTGGACAGGAAATTGAGTATGCCGTTGGAGCCTAAGTTGGCTCCTTGTGGGTGGCGCTGCCCCCACCGGCGCCCCGCTTTGACGGGGTCATTTGGTAATTGGTAAATGGTGGTAGATGTTCCTGAGGAGGACTGGAAGGCACACTGTCAGCTTCACTATTGCGTTTGGATCTGAGGATGCTTTAGGTTCAGTCACCCACAGGCAAAACAGCGGAACCCGTTAGCTCTAGGAACTCTTCGCATGCGGTGCACCGCAGGCAGGTGGCGGGTGAACACGCCGCACATCTTCTTCTCAATCACTACTTGGTAAGGAACAACAGAACAACAAGCGGCAAGCAGAAACCAATGAGGTGTAAAAGGAAGTTCTATTGAGGCGAGGTGGCTGCACATAACTAAGGCAGCTAGACCGCAACAACCAAACACACTCCTGGAACGCCGGCCCTCACGGGTCGTGGGCGATACTGCTGTTCCGTGGTGGTGCCGCCTCCCGCCTACATACATCACAAAAATAAAACACCAAACACACCGCAGGTGATTAAACTAGCCGCTCAGGCTGCTCTTCTTCTTCATATGATGCATTGACTAGTGAATGCAGACACTGGATACAGACACCTTTCGGCGCCCATGGAGCGCCCTCGATGAAAGTCTTAATCGGAGCACCAAGATCATAACAGAAAGGCATTGCATGGCTCTGTGCATAGGCAAGACAATGGCAGCAGCAGGGGAACATGAATTATATAACGGCACAGAAAGACAAGCCACAGTGCATCTCTGTGCTAAAACATACCGCAGCTAGCTTAGTGAACCCTCATACCAGTCCAAATGCATGCCAAGCCTACCACTGTCAATCTGCATCACACCTTCACTCGTCACTGTCACAGCCCTACAGACGCAGGTGCATCTGGATTCAAGTGCAGAGCGAGCACTAATTGCCTCAGCACACATAGATTCATTGCCCAAACCCCTTCCCTTGCCATACCCACGAGGGCAGCGCTCCCCCCCCCCCCTTTAACAAACCCTGCTCTGCCCCTCCTCCCTAGCCGTATCATATGGCCCCTACACAGGCGTTAAAAGGACTTTGCACTGGCAAAGCCCCAAGATGCCTGGAGGCTGGTGCCTAGGCGCACTCAGGCCTGAGAAAGCGTTCCTTAGAAGCTGACACATGAACCACAAACCAGTGTATATTAGAATCCCACTCAACTATGCCAAAAAGTGGGGGCACGTCTGAACAAAACACACCAGAAAAAGCGTCGGATAAGCTTCTCTAACCAATGCCAGTCAGTTGGCCCCTTACAAGCAAGTGATATGCATTGGTACAGTAACATAGGAAAACCCCTAAACCTCCAGGGGGCCCAATGGGGCTGATATGCTGTTCAGCCCTGCATTTGAGATGACTGATGGCAACAAAGCAATGGGGGCCGTCCGACAAGCAAATTGGTCTCTTGAAAGACACATAGCATTATGATCATGATACCGCTGCCCGTAAAAGCCGATGTACGGGCCTTTGAAGACACGGCACAAACCATGGTAGGTACATGCTATACAGCTCTGCAGTGATCTAAGACAAACAGTACGGGGCTCTTCCGTCACACCCCAGAAACAAGGGGCTGCACCCCAGTGATGCGGTGCACATCCCTATCACAAAAAAAATGGTCCTTTTCTCTCACTTACAATAGAACTCAGCAATAGATATCAAAGCTGTCAGTTCTGGGGCGATGAACATACCAAAACAAGCACTCAGGCACCTTGCATCCGCCAGTACAACAAACAACAAACCACCCTTCACTCGACATCCGGGTCGCAAACCCGAGTAGAACAACTGATTTGACGGCCAATACGGGATGCCAAAGTTGCCCAGTTGATCAGATCGTTACCCATTGGACAGAGAAACCCACTTTGAATGCACCACAGAAAGGCTGTTGCTGAGGTATAAAGAGACCACTCGCACATTTGGGTGAAGCTTAAGGACGATAGATCACATTGGGCCATTCACGGTATAGCATAGCCAGCTGCGGATTGGCTTAACAAACAACAATATAAGGTGTGGCTGCGCACTACCTGGAGCTGAGTAGGTCAAACCAACCCGACAGACCAAGGTCAAAGTGGTCAAGCCCCACGCGCCTATTCAACGGTGCTTAAGACACAGAGCAGCTCCTCAAGGAATGTGAAGGTCACCATCTAGCAGCTGAAGGGGGTTAAGGATGGTAATGCTTAGGGATCATAAACCCTAAACCTTAAACACAACCCCTAAACACCCGAACCAGGCCCAACATGTCTCATTAGTCACAAATTGACCCGTTCTCCCCTCCCCACTGTACCCGCCTAGATGGCCGCAAGACCCAAAACCTTGTCCCGAACCTCATTTAGTCAACAGATGATGACGCTGAACAATGCGATGCAAGCACGAGCTGCAAAGCGATTACTACAGCACTGATTACCCCAATAATCAAAAATCATATGCAATAATCTTTCGCGTGGTCAGAGTGAAGGCTAATATGATGACCCCATCTACTTCCAACTTCTGCAAGGAAAACACCACAGAAGGAAAAGCACAACACACCATCTGGCCAAAACTGCCCATAAAACTTGATGACAATATTTCCACCCACTGAGCATAAAAATCATTGCCTCATCTACATCGACAGTAGCTATCCTGCTCGTCCCATGCTCATCCCTCGGTGCTTCAGAGCTATTGCATATGCCAAGTACCCTCTCCGCCCTTCAAGTTGGTTCCCAGCACCAGCCGAACCTTACACACCCCTTGAGTAACTCGGGTGACACCACAGTGCCCCTTTGGCAAGCCAAGCCATCCTTCATGACTCACCCCTTCGGTGGGCACGGCCCTTGGCCATCCCAGCGCTCCTCCAGAGAAGCCCAGAAGATGCCACATACCGTACAGCCCAGGGATGATTTGCCGAAGCAGAAAAACAATCAGAACAGCACATTGGCCATCAAAAACTGGCTGGCAGGGCCCTGAACCTGCCAACCATTGCGGCCATTAACCCCTTGCTGCTCTTGGGTTGCCTCCATTGAGATAGTCACAGTTCCACCTCGTTGACTGGCTGCATGGACACGCTGTTGCTCAGCTTGCTGGTTAGCTTCTAATTCACCCGCAGCCCCTCCCAGCTCCGCCTCCTGCTGCTGCTGTTGAGGCTCCTGCTGCTCCTCCTGCTGCTACTGCTGCTGCTGCTGCTGTTACGGCTCCTGCATGCTGTTAGATGGTGCCATGACAGAGGAGATGGCCATAGTTGCTGCACCCCCTGCTGCTGGTGCTGATGCTACAGTGCCATGCACCTTACCTCCCCATGCTCTGGCTGTTAAGTCCCCTGCCGTCCCCACGGCATTGGACTCTGACTTATCAGCACCTGCTGCTGCTGCTCTCCTCCTTCCGTTGTTGCTGCTCCTACTCCTCCTGCTGCTGCTGCTCCTCCTGCTGCTGCCTCTAGTTCCTGCTCCTCTTCCTCAGATTCCTGCAGCCTCTCCCCGTCACTTCCTCCCCAACCCTCCTGTGCTTCAAGCAGCTCTTGGATCTGCCCAATCTCCTCCTCATCATCAAAATAATTAGTACCATCGCCTGCCATTGAACCCTGTCCCATGTTAGCTCCTCCTTGTCCTCCTCCTGCTCCTGCTCGTGCCCCTGCTGCTCCTCCTCCTGCTGCTGTTGAAGCTGAATCTCGCCCGTTTCCCAATGATCCTGCTGCTCCTGCTGCTGATTCTGCGGCATTGAGAACCACTGATCCTGAGCTGATTGCTCCTGCTTCTGCTCCTGCTGCTGCTGGGTCTGACTCCAACTCTGTGCTCCTGCCAGCTGCTCCCCCTCTCCCTCCCTCTGCTGCTGCTGCTGCTGACGTCTGGTCCAGCACCCCCCCTCCCAGCAGAGGCTGCTGCTGCTGCTGCATGGGCGTTCCCGCAACCTTGGGTCTCCACTCCACCTCCTGCATTGCAACTGATTCTTCTCCAGGTAGCAGCACAGTGTCTGTGGAATGGTGAGCAGCGTGCATCTCTGACTGCTGCTGCGCCCGCTGCTGCTGTACTGCTACCGCCGCTGCTGCTGCTGCTGCTGATGGTTTCCCTGCTGCTGTATTTGGGATCCCTGCTGCATCTGCTACAGTTTGAAGTTCCTGGTTAAGCCCTCCTGCTGCTGTTGCTGCCATGCCATGGTGAGCAGCATGCGTCACTGCATGTTGCTGCCCCCGCTGCTGAGCTGACTTTTGTACTGCCTTCTCCGGCAGCAGCTGCTGGTCCACTGCTGCTACTGCCGACACCCGCCCTGATACTTTTGGTATGGGAGCTGTCCCAGCTGCTGCTGCTGCTTCCTCTCCCTGCTGCTGCTGCTGCTGCTGCTGTGCAGCCGCCGCCCCAGCTGCTGCTGATGATGATGATGTTAGTGACGGACCTGATGCAGCATCAGCTGCTAATTCCTTTGCATTAGGACCAACAGCATCACCAGAACCATCGGCATTAAATGGATACCGTGGCCGCATCAACCCTGATTCCGCAGCACTGCTGCCATCAACACTGCCATCAGCAGCAGCAGCAAGCGACGGTTGCTGTTGCAAGATATCAGCCAGGGGGTTGTCTCCATCATCATCAGCAGCGCGTGTCTGCGGTAGGGGCGGCAGCCGTCGCATATCCACAGCAGCAGCAGCAGCAGCAGCAGCATACATGCGCTCGTCGATAAGCGATGCTGTGCCGGACTGATCGGCCGTGCCGAGTGATAATGCTGAGTCATCAGGCACTCCACCACTCATCAGCGGGGGCTGGTGCTGCCCTTGTGACGGAAGCTGCATGTCGGCCGGGAGTGCATGCCGTGGGTCCCAGGGGTCGCTGCCCAGACCAAACCCTTTAGTTGCTGCTGCTGTTGCTCCTGCTCCTGCTGTTGCTGTTCCTGCCACTGGCCCTGCTCCCGATCGCATCGCTCCTGCTCCTGCTGGTACTGCTCCTGATACTGCCACTCGCCCTTCTGCTGCTGCCAGTGCCATCGCTCCTGCTACTGGCACTGGTCCTGCACGTATCGCTCCTGCTGCTGGTACTGCTCCTGATACTGCCACTCGCCCTTCTGCTGCTGCCAGTGCCATCGCTCCTGCTACTGGCACTGGTCCTGCACGTATCGCTCCTGCTGCTGGTACTGCTCCTGATACTGCCACTCGCCCTTCTGCTGCTGCCAGTGCCATCGCTCCTGCTACTGGCACTGGTCCTGCTCCTGCACGTATCGCTCCTGCTGCCACCGTTCCTGCTATCGCTCCTGCTGCTCCAGCTGAACCTCCCCCTTCCTCCTCCTCCTCCTCTTCTGCTGCTCCAGCTGATGCTCCTCCTTCCTCCTCCCCCTCTTCTACCAACTCCTCCATCCCATTCTCATCCAACTCATCATCCGCCACCAAATCACTCCCACAATCAGCCTCAAAGCAACACTCCCCCTTGTAGCACGTTGAATCCGTTGGACAGCAATTACTGGTGCCGCAGGGGAGGAGGTCCGGGGAGCAACACATGCCGAGGTCCGAGCAGATGTAGTATTTTGGGCAGCATTCCCCGGCGCAGATCACGCCGTCGCAGCACTCTGCGGAATCCCCTTGGCCGGAGCAGGTATAACCGGCATCACAGCAGCTTAGGCCGCAGGGTATAGAGGAGGTGGCACAGCATATGGTGGTGTTGTGACAGGTGTTACCTTCTGGGCAGCATTGGCCGTTGCAGAGGGTACCGCTGCAACATTCATCTGTGGGCAAAAATCGGGGGAAAAGGATGGGAGGAAGGCGGGCGTTATGCCAGTACCTTGATCAAGATGCATATTCTGGTATGTTCCAGGCATTTATATATACCCTATAAGGGGTTTGGATAACCTTAACACCCAATCAGATATCATGTTCCACAGCATATGGTGGTGTGACAGGTGTTACCTTCTGGGCAGAGGGTACCACTGCAACATTCCTTTGTGGGCAAAATCGGGGGAGGGGGGTGGGGGAAGGGTGGGTGATATGTTAAGACTTTGATATATCTTCTAACTTTGGCATTTATATTTACCCTATAAGGGGTTTGGATAACCTTAATACCCAATTATATATCAATTTCCACAGCAGGCGGAGATATTGTGGCAAGTGTTGCCTTGCGGGCAGATTGCGTGGCAGACCCTTAATCTTAAGGTCTGCCATTTTTAAATGCAAAAGGGCTCCCAACCCAAGCTTACAAGAATTCAGGGTTAAACATGGGGGAAGGGGTTGAAGGAGAAAGGTAGGGGTAGCATTTGACTTGCTCCCTCCCATCACTACCCCCTCCTCCCTTTGGAACTGCCCCTGCCCCTCCCAGGCCCCGCCCCTCCTCCAACCCCCTCTTAAACCCCTCCTCTGCTGCCCCCTCCGCCCTTTTCCACCCCCCTGTCCCTCCAACAACCCCCTACCCCTCCTCCCACCAACACCACCTGCACTTTTTCCGCCCACCCCTTCCCCCCTCTTCTACTCCACACCCAGGCCTCGTCCCCTCACCTCCATTAAAGCAATCTCTTACTACACTACTTCCACAGTACACCCAGGGCTAGGGCTGGACCCTCCTCCCTACAACACTCCTTCCCTCCCTCCCTTTCCCCCTTTCCTTGGCCCCCTTTCCTTGGCCCCCTTTCCTTGGCCCCGCAGCCTACTAATTTCCCCTGCCCCTCCCAGGCCCCGCCCCT